>APFE031646387.1:218780-255410 GCA_000404065.3 Pinus taeda | reverse complement strand
ATTCATCAAACCTTGAAATGTAGAAGGTGCATTTGTAAGGCCAAAAGGCATGACCAAAAATTCATAATGACCCTCATGAGTTTTAAATGTTGTTTTCGGAATGTCTTTAGTCTTCATTTTGATTTGATGATATATTGAACAAAGATCCAATTTGGTGAAGTAAATTGATCCATCCAATTCATTCAGTAATTCATCAATGACAGGAATGGGAAACTTATCTTTAATAGTGAGCTTGTTGAGTTCCCTATAATCTGGACACACGGGCCATGATCCATCCTTCTTGTGCACCAATACTACTGGAGTAGAGAAAGAACTTTGACTAGGTTGAGTTATCCCGCTGCTAGTATTTCTGCAACCATATGTTCAATTTCACTCTTTTAGGCATAACAATATCTGTACGGCCTGATGTTTGGAGGAACACTTCCTGGAATCAGATGAATAGAATGATCATGATCACGAATAGGTGGGAGACCTTTGGGAGTCTCAGATACCTTGGAATGATTGTCCAAGACTTTTTCGAGATCTGGAGAAATTGATGATTTCGATGTGGAAACATGTAGCGAACATAATTGTGGAATTACATCTCTTTGTTCCATTTTTAGAAGCTTTGTCATACCGTTAAAGTTGATTATCTTTCTAGATTTCCCTGTAATACCCATTAATTCAACTTCCTTTCTTTCCACAGAAAATTTCATGAAAACTTCTTGAAAATTAAAAGCTATTGTGCCCAAGGCTTGTAGCCATTAGACTCCTAGTACAACATCAGCACCTCCCATTGGAATGGAAAGAATTGGGCTAGTCAATACATATTCTCCCATGGATAGCTTGATATGATGGCACTTTCTGGAGAAATTTATCGTTTCTCCATTTGCAACCATCACTTGACACTCTGGTGCTAGATATAGGAAGAAATTCAATTCTTTTGCTATCTTACAATCAATAAAATTGTGGGTACTTCCTGAATCAATCAACACTATTACCTTTTTCTTCTTTATTTGTCCTTCTATATTGATGGTTTGAGGAGTGGTAATTCCAGCCAATGCATTACAAGAGATGGTCGGATTCATTTCTTCTCTATCTAGGCTTTCTCCTAGAGTATATCCTCTTCTATTAACCTTTCTTGCTCCTTTTCTTCTTCCTCTTCACAATCTTTGTGGAATAATTTCCTCTTCGCACACTTATGACCTTTAGTGTATTTGCTATCACAACTGTAACAAAGCCCTTTAGCTATTTTTTCTTCCAATTTTTTTGTTGTCAACCTTATAGGTTGTGGAAGACTAGGGGTAACAACACTTCCATCTTTATAGTTGTGAGTGGTATGCTCTCTGGTTGCCATAATTTTGCTTTCCATTTTTGAATGCCTTATCTAATGAATCAAGTTCCCAATGGCGAACATCATGTTGGATATTATCCTTTAAATCCCCTATAAACACATCAATCTTATGCTCCTCTAGAATATTTTTTACCCTTATCTTCAATTTTTGGAACTCCTCAATGTGCTCCATTATTGAACCATTTTGTTTGAGACTTATCAATTGGCTAAAAAAAGTGTTGCTTTTTGTATCCTCATAATGTGCTGTCAATTCTTCCATAAAAATTGCCCAATTGATAATTTGTTTATAAGAGCAAAGACATTGATACCATAAAAACTGATTTGGTTCCAAATATAAAGTTGCAATACGTACCTTCTGTGTGTTTTTCACATTATTGAGATGGAAAAATTGCTCCATCTATAATATCCATGTTGTGGGACCCTTGCCATCAAACTTCCTCATATCAATTTTTGGAATATGGTGGGTCTTCGATCCAACATTAAAGTCTATGAAATCATGATTAACATTTCTTTTGTTCTCATCATAAGTTTCCTTTACTACCCTTTCACCATTAGAGAGTATTTCTTGTAGAAAATTTGTCAAATTTATCTTCAATTCTACCATGCTTGTCTTCAAATCTATCTTCAAATCATCCATCTTAGCTTCCACATCATTCATCTTAGCTTCTACATCTTTCTGTAAACCATCCATCTTAGACTCTTTTACTTTTTGTGCGAGTGACATTTGTTGCACTTGGTCTCGTAATTTTGATATATCATGTTGCATTTCTTCCTCTTCTTCATAAGTCATGCTATAACTTTCAGGTTTCTTACTAGGTGTTCACATTTTCTTTCCTTAGGGCATCAGTTATTGATAATAATACTTTACTATGCCCTTTGAATTCCTTCATAATAATTTTTCAAACCAAGCTTATGGAAAATTTTAAAAAAATCTACACACCTTTTTTCACTTTGTAGGAGCTCGATATTTCCTCTAATGTATCTATGTAATTTCAGGTCATCCAGTTCTGAAATTGCGATCTACAGTGGCCCCCTGTGTCCTCTTTCTAATGCCACTAGTCTGATCGAATTTAGATTCTCCAAGGTAGAGTTATGCACAATCTCGCAAGATGACCTAATTATAGACTTTTTCATAAAAGCCAACTTGTAGGAACTGCGATGTGTCATTGTTTCTACCTTAGGATCTGAAAAATATATACAGGAAACTATAGTCCATCCTCTTTCTATAAATTCTAACGAAATTTCAATTTGATGCTCAAAACAAAAGTGATGACTATTTTCCCCAGGAAACCTGTTTCGAATGTACTTAAGGAGTTTGCAAAAATCCCTAATTCCTCAGATCATATCTCCACAAATATAGTGCAAAAATATCTAAAATTTGGACCTGCAGTTCAGAACGATTTCAACCCAAGTGGGTTTTTTTTAGCATCTGAAACGTCGTAAATTTTATAGCAAAAATGCTACGATGACCTATTTGGAGTAGCGAAACCCTAGAATTCAAAGCTCTCATACCAAATGTTATGAAACCAACTGACAAAAAGATAGAAAATATAGATCAACACCTTAGAATTCAGCCTCTTCGAGGGGTCTGCCTCCTTTACATTACACAAATGAATGATTCTTTGATGATTCAAATGAAAAAACCTCCTTTCTATATATAGGAGTCTAAGGAGTCACAATATAACCCAGCTGACCTAACAATAATAATATAAAGGCAAAAAATTAACAATAGAGGAATTCTTGGGGCACAGTAATAACAAGATGGGGACAATAGGGGCACAACAATATTAATAAGGGATACAACTACAATAGTAATGGGATAATCACTAGTATTATAGGGACCTAACAAAGCCATTGGCACATGAAAGTTTTGTTTATCTCAGAGATTGTTTGGGAATTGTCAATGGTGGAAGTTGTAATTAAGGGAGAGTGTTGGAAATATTAATCCCAACCACCGCATTAAACACTCTGAAAACAACCATATTTTTCAGAAGTATGTTTTCAGGTTGTGAGGCAGAAGGACTAAAGTCTGAGTAGAAGTACAACACTGACCATCCTGCAACACATCAGAGAGTTTAAGACACTTAATGGGTTTTGGTAAATACGTATGGGCATGCATTCACTCCGTGACTACCACCAACACTCCAAAACACTTGAATGTTTAGAAAACCATTTATTATGTAAAATCGGCCATGCTATGTATTAATGTTTTCTCTATCACAAATTAATGAGTCAAATGTATGTTTTGTATAAATATGGATGCAAAAGTCATTTTCAAGTAGATAAAGTAGAGAGGATTTGAGTGTGTAATTCTGAGAGGTTGAGGAGAAAATTGTGGAGGAAATATTGGTGAGCACATGAAAACCAGTTTTAGAGAGTTTTATAGATAGTTAATCGACAACTCCAGTGAAGCGTAAATTGCAATAAGTTTTTGTGTTTTTACTTTTATTTGTAGTCTCCATTTATCACGCGAATGTATTTTACTATGTTTTGAAATATAATCTAAAGCATGGTTTTTTGCGAAATGGTTTTAATTGTTCATATGTAGATTTACAACAACCTTTTCAGTTTTACTCTATTTTGTTTTACATTAAATTTTTGCTTCTATTGAGCCTCTGTGTAGTTGTGATTTCCTTGGCACAACAAAATACTTTCCTTGCCGCAATTGATTTATGAGCCAAACTCATCTTCTTTGCCCCTGTGAAATTTTCTAATACACCAGTCAAGAGTCATCTAGCTTCATATGATATCAATCAGATTTCAGCTATTTTAGTTTTCAGTACATGGGCCTCATGTTTGAGAATGAAATCAGAAGAAGGAGAAAAGAAAGCCCATCAAAATTCATTGCTGCTAGGTTAGTGTCATAATAGAAAGTTAGAGGATGAAATCCTAGTTCCTGTACTTGAGATCTCATTTGCAGAGGTCAATATATTGTCATTCTTCTTGTTTGGTTTGTAGATAGTGGATTATTGGAGCCATGTCTAGTGCGGGAGTCACAAATGTCCAACACGTGCTAATACTATTCAAAATTTGAACACTATGCATAAATTGATTGTGACATCGATTCTTTTAATATGATGATAGATACTATCTTCATACGTTTTCCAGTGGCATGCCCAATTTTTAAATTATTGATAGGTAATCTTCTTTGAAATCACTTTTATTACAACTAAGTTGTGGGTTTGAAAAGATAAATAATTTCCATCTTATTTTATGATACGAGATATTACAAAGGATTTTAGTGTCATTCTTGATGTCATTAACAAATTGAGCATTGTATTCATAGGAAGAGAATTACAGTTGTCACATGTTCTATCTACTTAGAACTATCGGAGGAGTGGCCATTCATCCATTGATTCCATCATCTCAACTACTACATCAATATGTCGAGGATCCCTCATAAGTCAACACAGTTCCATAGATCAGGGCTTAAAAGGAGTAAAATCAAGTATTCTTCTAGATCTATCTTTGAACAAGCTCATGGGAACAAAATTATGGTTATCAAATATTTATTTGATTAAAATTTATCCAAGGACTGAACATTCATCCATCAATTCCACTGGATCGCTTGCTACACGAGGCCAATCATAATGGGTATACTTTTCTAAATAGATCTAAGGAGGATACGATCTGGGGTTTAGATGTTGATTTCCTCAACACTTATAAATTTATGTCGGATTGATATTTAGAGGTGTGCAGTGTATTATGTGGTGTGTTATAGTTATTTAGAGGTGTGTAGTATATTATGTGGTGTGTTGCAGTTTTATTAGAGTATAGTGTGTTATTATTCAAGCTTAATGTGACAAATCAAATAAAGAACCAATTATAAAACATATTAAACATATTTTCAAATTGGTGGTTCTTGATGCATACGGTGAAACAAGAACATATCACTAATTTGACTATGTATAATTTGTTATAAGCTGGTGGCATCGTGTTGATCTAGGAAAATCAACTTACAAGTTAATTTAATTATGTGTATAAGAGGTCACCTTGCATAATTGACTTCTAAATAGATTCAGTACTCAGAATACCTTGCTAGATAACTGGGGAAGAGAATGTAAGACCATGTGTTCAACAGATGGATGTGTGTCCATATGATGGTTCAGTATTGAGACCAACTCGTTGTGCTTTGGGTGGTTGAGAAGCATCCATTCTGCAAAGCACCACAAACATGGTGTGAAGCAATTATGTTTTAAATGGAGGTCAAGTGACAATTCAAATATGTGGTGGTGAAAGAGCAGTGTTTGTGAGATTCCAAAGTGGATGTGAGTGCTGATGAAGACCTGTGAGACATATATCATATTATTGTTGTAATATGTGTTTTTAATGTTTTCCATGTAAGAATTAAGGGAGGGTGTTGGAAGTAATGCTTCCATGTCATGTGTAGTTGTCTTCATGAGTCTCTAGGCGCCAATATAGAAGCTATTGATTCCAATTCCTTACTTGGAGTCATGATCTAGATGTGTCAAAGTTAGTAATTTATGTCCTTTATATTTGTATCTGTGCTGATCAATAAAAGTATTAAGTGTGATTTGTGTTGTGTGTTTAATTGCTCTCTCTGCTCTCAATATTTTCTATCAAATTTTATAGTGTCCTCCAGCATCCCTACAGAAGGCATGGGAGAATCAAAATATCACAAACTTCATATGATGGTAGTGTTCCTGGCGACAAAACCCATTGAAGTTCTCACGAACATTTTCAAGCAAATAAAATAACTTAAACCCTCTTTGTACATGAATAGAACACATGGCTTATTTTTTTGAGTTGCACTCTGCTCATCCTTAATTAATACCAGCATAGATCCATTTAAGTACGGATCTAACATCATCTAAGAGGGATCTAATTTCTTCACGACCAAATTTCTTTAGAGTGCAAAATACAATGTGTTAATTTTCATTATTTAAATTGTATTTTTAAATGCTAAATAGAGTATATATAGGACTAAATAAAATTTTAACCAAAAAAAATATTTTTTTCATGATATATACATAAAAAAAAATAAATGATATAAATATATATGTAACTGACATTAAAATGTTTTACATAACATGTACATCTAAAACATTTTATCACACAATTAAAATGGTTTTCTGTAACACCCCTCTATTATATGTAACACTTTGTTAACCTAAGCTAAGAAAGGATAGGTCTAAGGTATGATAATGAACGTAAATACTTTATTATTAAATAAATAAATATAAATTAATCACTTGGAAAATGAGACACCAAGAGATGAGATTATTTCCAAATAAAATTCCATTGGTGAATGGGAATGGATAATTATTTCATGATAATATTTCTGGATAAAATTCTAGATAAGCTTAATGGATTGGGAGATAAATATCCATTAGGTTTCTTAGATGGAAAAAGATGCTAAGTTTAACATAAAGGAGTTGCAGGAGAGAAAGGCAAGTTTTTATGGGAAAATCCCCATGGGAGAGAAAGACAAGTTTTTCCATGAAAAACTTAGGCAAAAGGATAAAATTATCCACCTAAAAATGGGATGCCACTAAAGGAAACCATATCATGAAAGAGGGTATTAAATAGCCATTTGAAGGGATCAATAGAGGCAGTTGATCTAGGGAAAGAAGTCTTGGCTCAGGGGTAAACTAGAGGAAGTCAACTCTAGGTTCAGTGGCAGTGCTCGGTTTTCCAAGTGACTTTATTCATCTGATCTAGTTTTCTTCAATTGCTTGGGATGTGCTATATGTGGCTCCTTACTCTTTATGTTGTCCCATCTTTAAACTTATGTGCTATCTCCATTTTTAAGATGGTTAATAATTATGTTTTAAGGCTGGAATTTGTATAGCCTATGGTTCAGGTTATCTATGCTATGCATTATTCACCATGGGGTGAATTGCATCCACTGAGGTTGGTTTAGCTATTTATTCACATTTCATAAGATATATGTCAGTAATACTTTCGACTATGCCAAGAGGACTATGATCATGATTTATGGCAAGGCTAGCTACATTATATTCATGATAAAAGTCCATCAATGCTTGTGTTGGGACCTCAAAGAAATGAAGATTGAATGCAAGAATATTATTAGATTGAATGCCCATGATTAAATATTTTCTCTGAGTTGTAATGTACAAATAAGGGTTAATTTGGAATGTAAGTCTATTAATTGAATCTAAAAGTCCACATCATGGATCGAGTAAAGCATATAAGGAATTGGTAATATTGCTCCCAAGGGGTATGTTACAAATGGTATCAGAGCTCTAAATCGAATATTGCAGCTTAAAGGCCAACCCACTTCTATAATATCTGAGTGAGATGTAGGTCCTAAAATAGGTCCTAAATAAATAAGAGGTTTCACTGATTATAAAATTGTTATATTCCATAATCCATAAAGGATTGAAATTCAATCCTAAAATGAGGATGTTGAAGCAATATCATATATAATATAATATATGTGTTATGTTACAATATTATATTGATTACTTGCAATCAACAGTAATTTTGAACTAAGGCATTTGAAATCATGGAGATTTTTTTTTAGGAGTGAAATCTCCTATATTTCTTGTCAAGCATGTAACTAATTATGATTCCAATTGGCATAAAGGAATGAATTAAAAGCAAAATTAGTTCATTGGATCATTAGATAGTGAAGGAATAAGGGTAGAATCTGTACATGCCTATACTGAATTTTCAAGAAATATTCTGAAGAAAATTTTATTCTTATAATTATTTTGTAGTTGTTAAAGTATATATGAAGTGATATATATATATCATGGGAAAGTTTGTATCATGCTATACAAAGGAATATAGATTAAAACATTGCAATGAAGGTGATACTATGATACACTGTGTTTAAAGGTCATACAAAGACGTTGGTGATACTATGATACGCTATGTTTAAAGATCATACAAAGGCGTTGAAATACCAATACAACGGTATTGATAAAAGTTTTGACTAACATTGAAAAGGTCATATTTATCAATGTATGCAAGGTTAAATCATAGTTTTAAAGTTTAAGAATGCCTTCTCTTAGATCATAGTCAATGTATTTAGAGGAAGATAGTATCACTAACAATAATTCATTATTGTCAAACACAAAATCCAAGCTAGCACTAGAAATATTATATGGTGTTTTGTTTTTTGGATAAATACACCTTATAAATAAAGAGTACGAAAATCTCTAAATGTGAAAATAAAACGAATTAGGTGGTCGATGAAATAGGGGAACCACGATGGACCCTGAGGTGGTAATAGAAATCACCTCGCTTGGTTAAAAACATGTGTATAACTTTTGTAATGGTGAAGGGGTTTAAATAACTGTGTTGGTAGGATAAATTGATTCATTTTTAACACCTTTTTCCCTTCAAAACCATAACCATAGCTGAAAGGATTAGTATGAACTATTATTGTTATTTTGTTATAGTCGAAAGGCTTAGATTGGAATGCTTGATGTAATTTGGTTACGGCCATAGTCCTGAACGAATGTATAAAATATATTATAATTCTATTCTTCTGTAATTTTGCTGGTATCACCCGCATTCAGGGATGGATTCGAACTGATGATGTACATTTGCTGATTATTTATAGAAAGAGACTACACCATGATTTTTCAATCTTGCGTTGTAATTCTGTGTTGATGCATTTATTAAGCGTTGAATCTTTACATTTCCTAAATAGGGAAATAAGCTGGTTGGATAGGGCCTAGGAAAGCCAACTCATTCTCCCTCGTGTTCTTCTTTTTCGATTAAGGTGTGTTGATTTCATTTAATGCAAAGTGTGAATTAAATATATGCTTTTATTCTTCTGCAAGGTTTATATCTGATTTCATCAATGTGTAATGGATCTGTGGTGTGCACGCTCAATTGAGTTTAATTTTATGATTTCTTTTCTTCAAAGTTTAATATCGTTTCTTCCTAGATCATGCAAGCACACATTCTTGCACTAGTGCATTTATAGATTCGCAGATTGATTCCTTTGTTTCATTACAAAAATAGTCCTTTATTCTTAGATGATTGATGAACCTATAAGATTGATTTTCATTCTGAGGTATCCTTGATATTTTGAATTAAATACATTTTGGTAATTCGAGAATGGACGCCATTGTGACACTTTAATTTGTACTTGTATTGTTTAGGGAAAGATTAGATTTTATGTTTAATTATTCTCAAAGAGAATCTTTCTAAGTTAAGAAGGTTATGAATGCAAATTAGGTTTGTGTGGATAACTCTTATAGGATTGAAGCCTGTTGTCACAATTATATGATTTCTTTAGATTGCATGAAGGAGTTCCTTAATTAAAGAAGAGTGCACTTTGACTTTGGAAATTAATTCTTATTTTAGATATTAAGATTGGTTGAAGCATATTTTTGTTTGAGGAATTTATTTTGAAGTTTTGATCACCTTTGCAAGATCTTTCTTTAAGTTAACACATTCCTTATTTTCTTATAAGAAGGATTGGAAAACTTCGTGCAGGAATCTCTGTTCTGGTATAGGGATCAATATCCTGATACATGAACAAAGTACTCTATTCCCAAGGCTTAGAGCTCCTACATGAAGACAAAAATCTTAAGCACAGGTGTAAAATTTACTTCCAACACCTAAACTTTGTTCTAGTACTAGTGCAATCACATTGTAGAAGTACAAGAATAATATCTTAGCGTAGGGAGGAAGATCTATAAGAAGTCAGATATGTTCAAGGGTCCAATTCTTAACCTAACACACAACTATACTGAAGATAAACAGAGATTTACATTTTCATTAATCAATATTGTTTACAAGAAGTTTGAGAGTTCCTTTCATTTATTTTCCTGCAGGAGTACTTTCTTTCACATTCTAGCACTAGAATATCTTTCGTGTAAATTTTCAAATGATATTTTATTTTGCTACTGCAAGATTACAATTAAGAAAGTAGGAATAGAGTTTGGAAAAGTTCATATCATCTCTGGAATTTCATTGGGGTAAGTCTGCTATTATTTTTTCTGCAATATGCTTCTATTGTTTTGAGGATTTTATGAATGCTGATTTTTTATTCATTGCAACAATTAATAGATTCTTTTTCTTTATAAGAATTTGAATTTTATTTTTTGGATTTGATTTTTTTTAAATGAATGCCTAAGAAAGATAGGGGTCTGAAGCCCAATAAGAGCTGACAAAATACTAAAAAATATGAAAAATCTTCTCACATTGGTCCTTCTTTTGTAGGTAGAAAGTCCAAGCAAACCCATACTCATCATGCTAGAACAATCCACTTGTATTTTGGAAAAAACGATTCAGGTGTGACACAACCAGAAAAGGGGAAGAAGGAGGCTAACAGTGATCAGAAAGTTAAATTCAACATTAGTCAACCTTCACCTTCTAGAAGTGGTAAGATTCGAGCCACAATGGATGATCATGAAGACCATGTAGAGGGGACTAGAAAGAACTAGGTAAATGAAGAGTAGTCCACTTTTCGATTTGCAATAGTGAACTCGGAAGTGAATGTATAAATGAAGAATATTTCACCTTCATCTCTTCCACACTTTCATGGAAAGGTGCACAAAGACCCAAATTCATTTCTTTTTGAGTTTGAAATATTGTGTCAGAGTTATGATTATTCCTCTGATGCCCAGAAATTAAAGTTGTTTCCAGCAACTCTCAAGGATTCAACCTTGCGCGTGTTCATGGGACTAAGAGGAAACATTGTAAGTTCATGGGACCAAATGAAGAGAGTATTTTTGAATAAATATAAGGAATATTGTAAAACTAGAGAAATGTAGGACGATATCTTCACCATTGTACAAGGTGATAATGAGACTTTGGAGGATTCCTTAGAGACATTTTTGTATATACTCGAAAGGTAAAAACACAAATTTGACTTAAGTACTATTTCAATATTGTTCCTACTAGGGATTATTGAGGATTCTAAACATGATCTGAATTTGTTAGGACAAGGAAACATTGCTCAATTTTTTTTTGAACAAATTTGTGACTTGTGCAGGAAGTTCTCCAGAAGTCAATCTAGATCCACTATAGGAGGTCGAAGAGAAACTAACAAACTGGGATCTACAGATGCTATGATCATTCGCTTGGAGAATAAAATAGACAACATGAAAATTGAACTAATGAATACTGTTAGAAAACAAATACTCTTTGAAATTTCAGCGAAAATTAAAGAAGGAACAAGAGTCATTGTCTATTTTTTTTCCAAAGTGTAGGGAAAAAACATCTTTTAAGAGAGTGTCCTGCTGATATGAAAGGTGCTAATAAATGTGTGATTTGTGCAGAGAACCATGCCACTGAGGAGTGCCCCTCCATGCCTAGATTAAAAATTGTACTTGAAGGAGAGAATTCTGAACCTAAGCCATTACTTGCCATGGGAGCATGAAGAAATTGGCCACACGTAAGTGCAGGTATGGCTCTTGAAGCACATTTTTATGGCCATAATTCACCTCCATATTCCTATTATAATAATAATAATAATCACTCTCACCATTGGCAACACAAGAATCATTTTCATCATGGATGGTCCTCTCAACCTTGGCAACAAGGTTGGAGAGGACCAAATCATTCATATCATTCCTATCTTGCTCAAATGCCATCATATCCTCCTTCCTATGCACCACACCATATGTCACAACCATATTTTCCCTCTCTACCTCAGTAAAGTCAATCATTGCCACCATTGCCTTTGCCACCATCTTTTAGACCACCTCAACTACCTACTCAACCAATATTGATTCCTAATAATAAGGCGGTACAACTAATTCATTCAGTTGGACCCCCCCTCTTTGTACCTATCGAACCTTGTTGATTGAGATAAATGAGCTTCAATTGAGATCGACAATGGTAGTTAAACCAAAAAAAATAAATAGTCCATGGTGATTATTGAGGAGAAAAATGAGAAGGTAACACATGATCATTTGAAAAACAATGTCACCCTTTAGCCCATTCTCATGCCTTCAGATTCACCATCTTCTTCAAACCAACGCCCCTATCAAGAGTGGTTGGTCATGGAGAAGAGTGACCTTGAATGCACTATGGCTTCTAAAGTAAGGAATATTTGTATAAAGGTCCCTTTACTTCAAGCTATCCGAGAAGTTCCCATCTGTGCAAATATCATTTGGGAATTATGTCTTAGAAATATAGGGAGGAAGAGAGTAAAACCTCAGACCATTTAGATTGTTGGTAGAGCAGCTGAGTTGATGACATGATGCGTATCAGCGAAGAAATACAAAGATCTTGGAAACATAGTTGTTTCTTTCCAGATAGGTGATATCCTTTTCTCTAATGTATTAATATACCTACATGCAGCCATCAATGTGATGATTGAGCAAAGCATGGAACAACTTGGGTTGGGCCATATTTGTCCTACACCCACCATTCTTGAACTTGCAAACAAATCCAAAATCAAGCCCGATGGAGTATTGGATGACGTGGTTGTCTCTATAGGTTCATGGGAATGCCCCATAGATTTCATTTTTCTTTAGCCAAAGAATCAAGTGGGAGGACATCCTTTGATTCTAGGATGACCATGGCTTGCCATGGCCGATGCTTATATTGGATGTTGCTCTGGTGATATGTATATTTCACATGGAGAATCTAGGAACAAGGTCACTTTATACCCTAATCAGGAACTCAAGGATAATTTATGGTTAGATTATGAGATTAGTGATGAGGAGACCCGACCTATTTCTTTGATTCAGCATCATACCAAGCTTACCTAGTATGGTGAATTACGATATTTCTTGAACAATATAGACATTATCCCTAGTTTTGATACACCTCATCAAATCTTTAGTCTAGATTTCCAAGAAAATTCTGATTCCCAACCTTACTTATCCCATACTGTGGCATCATCTTCCTATACTCTTGAGCTCGAGACCACTCTTGTTGAAAGTGGTCTAGGCAAATACTTACACATTAGTTTAGACCTGGATTCATCTCAGTAAGAGTAGCTTGTTACCTTGTTGCAAGATCACTTGGATGCATTCACTTGGGGTTATGAAGACATGAAAGGCATTCCTCCTGAGACTTGTGCTCATCATATCTATATCCAGGATGGAGCCCGACCTGTGCGATAACCCTAGATACAAATGAATCCTACACCAAGAGATATTGTTAAGGAGGAATTACAAAAAATCTTAGATGCTAATTTCATCTACCCCATTTCTGATAGTAAGTTGGTTTCTCCATTAGTGATAGTCCCTAAGAAATATGGGAGATGACATATTTGCATTAACTATCGAGAATTAAACAAAGCCACTGTTAAGGATTACTTTCCCCTTCCTTTCATCGATCAGGTGCTAGCTACCCTTGCTAGTAAAAAGTAGTTTTCATTTTTAGATGGCTTCAGTGGGTACAACCAAATCCAGATCGCACTCTCGGATCAAGACAAAACTACCTTTACATTCCCTTGTGGTACATTTTCTTACCGAGTGCTTCCTTTCGGGTTCTGTAATGCACCTGCTACCTTTCACAGGGTTGTGATGGCTATTTTTGCTAATATTGAATGTGTTGAGATTTATATGGATGATTTTTTTGTGTTTGGTAACTCATTTGATGAAGCTCTTAGAAATCTAGAAAAAGTTTTTTTACATTGCCAAGAGGCCCATCTTACTTTGAGTGATAAAAAAGTAGATTAATGTGCAAAGAAGGAGTGGTTCTTCATCATTTTGTTTCTGACAAAGGTATTCAAGTAGATACCACTAAAATTGAAGTCATTATTCATCTGCCTGCACCCAAAACCCAAAGGGAAGTGAGAAGTTTCATGGGACACACTGGTTATTGCCGAAGATTCATTGAATTTTTTTCCCAAGATTGCTACCCCCCATTTTCGATTACTAGCTAAGGACAGTGAATTCAACTAGTCCATAGCTTTCCAATAGTCATTTGAAACATTGAAGGAAAAATTAGTACATGCACCAGTCTTGAGAGGACCAAACTAGCCCCTACCATTTCATATTTCCTCCGATGCTTCAGACACTGCCATTGATGCAGCCTTAGGATAAGAGGAGAATAAATAGTCGTATGCTATTTACTACATTAGTAAAAAAATTTCACTTGCCGAATTTAACTATATAGTGACTGAGAAAGAACTTTTAGCTGTTATTTTTTTTATTAATAAATTCAGACATTACATTACAGAATATGAAGTTTATATTCATGCTAATCATTCTGCTATAAGATATTTAATGAATAAATATTTAACTAGTGGTAGAGTGACTAGGTGGTTGCTTCTATTACAAGAATTCAATGCTACAATTATTCATAGACTAGGAAAGTCTAATGTTGTAGCTGATTACCTTTCTAGATTAAACAATCCTAGTTAATTAATTCCTATCAATGATGATTTCCCTAACAAGCATATTTTTGCTATGTCAGCAAAGTATCCATGGTTTTCTGACATAGCCAACTATTTAGTCATTGGAAAGACACCACATCACTTATCTTCTTGTGAAAAGCAGAATAATATTCAGAAAAGTGCTTCATATTCTTGGATACAAGGAGACCTCTTTACACTAGACCAGATTTTGTTATTCTTAGATGTGTAAGAGAGGAAGAGATGTTTGATATCCTAAAATATGACCATGATGAACCTTGCGGTGGCCACTTTGCTTACAAGCGAACTGCATATAAAATTTTATGCACTCGATATTTTTTGCCTTCTTTGTTTAAGGATACTAAGCAATATGTTAGGTGTTGTGATAGTTGTCAACGAATGGGTCAACCTGTTCAAGCCAATGAAATGCCTTTATGTCCTCAAGTCGTGATAGAGACATTGGAAAAATGGGCTATTGATTTTGTAGGACCCATAAACCCCACATATTTAAATAAAAAACATATCTTGGTTTGTACTGATTTTGTTACTAAATGGGTAGAGGCTAAAGCTATTTCTTTTTCCATTGAAAATGTTGTTGTTGATTTTTTGTTTAATGAAATTGTTACTATATTTTTTGTTCCTAGAGAAATTATTTCTGGAAATGGACCACAGTTTGTTTATAACTTGGTACAGGAAGTCACGAATCAGTACACGATTTGACACAAGAAATCTACACCGTACCACCCGCAAGAAAATGTCTATGTCGAATCCACAAATAAGGTGATTGAATCCATCCTCACCAAAATAGTAAAAATGCACTGGAAGGATTAGGCTAGCCAACTTCCTGAAGCATTATGGGCTTATCAAACCTCTTGGAGGAACAACACAAGGCATACACCATATGAGCTACTATACAGAAAACAAGTCCTTTTGTGATTGAATTTTAGATAAAGACTTTTAGAACTGTAGTTTAGTTGGGTCTAAATGGCTCAGAAGCACAACAACAATGTCTATTGTACCTAAACGAGTTGGATGAATTTCGAAGGGATGTTCTTCAACAGAATATTTTGGTGCAACAACAACGCAAGAAGTGGCATGAAACATTTATTAGGAAGAAATATTTCCAACCAGGTGATTGGGTACTTCTCTACAACTGAAGATTTAAACATTTTAAAGGGAAGTTCCATACTCGTTGGATGGGACCGTATGAGGTAATTCAAGTTTTTGACAATGGGATAGTAGAAGTAAAAATTGTCGATGGCTGAGATTCAATTTTCCTTGTGAATGGACATATGCTTAAAATATATTTTCAGCCCATCACAAAGGAAGAGTTCATGCAACAAGTGCATCAACTAGCTGAACTTTAGTTGGTAGGTGGCTATGCGAGCTTATTGTAATTTGATTTCTTTTCTCCTTGAAACAAATTTTAAATAAAATCCAATATATATATATATATAATATATATATATATATATATATATAAATATATATATATTATATATATATATATATATATATATATAATATATATATATATATATATATATATATATTATATAATATAGATATATATATATTCTTTTCCTGTATTTATGAAAATCAGTTTTATAACATGATTGCAGGAGGATCAACTTGAAAACCAGCTTGCTGGAAGGAAGATCAGTTCTAATAAAATGGGAATGTTTCTTGATCTTTAGATGTGTTAACTATCACTGAGAAGAAGCAGGTTCAAGTACAGGAACCAGGTCGTTATCCAAGTTTGGGATAACTGGCACGAAAATTTTTATTCAAGCAACACTCAATTCCTACTGGATTTATTTTATGGATCAACATTATCTAGGTAGATGTTAGGTGAAATTATGCCCTTCTTCTATTCCCATTTTCATACAAATAAAGTCCCCTTATTTTCTTCTTTTTATCCAATAAATTTTACCCTCCCTTTCTTCAAAGAAATTTGCCCTATCTGATTTTGTATTTCCCTCTTTTTCCCTTGAATTTTTTTACCCAAAATCCCTTTTTCAAGTTGTCCCTCTTGGTGGTTTCGCACTTGAATTCCCTGTCATAATTTCCTTCCCATTCTAAACATCTACCCCTTTTCCCACTTATTTTTTTCCCTCATGGATTGATTACAGGATCTGATGTGAACTCACAATTAGAACGAAAGTCATATGTCAACACCAAAAAATGGCAAATAAAACCTCCTTTGTATATTCAACAACTTTTTTAATCCAGCCTATGAATTATATCCTATCATAATTTTCTTTTGGTTCTCGGTATGCTACAAATATACCTAGTGCAAGAATGTGTGTTCGAGTGCAAGAAAATTCAGTGCAGGCATGGGTAGTGCAAGCATGTCTAAGTGGAAGCATGCTCAGTGTAGGCATGGTTGGTGCAAGCACATCTAGTGTAGGCACGTTCAGTACATGAATCCGCACTACTGAGCGCACCTAGTTAGAAAAAACACATGTTATGGTGGAGGAAAACCAGGTGCAAAAATGTGCATTGAAAGCTTATCTTTTGTTTTATGAAATTTTGCCCAGGCAGAATAAATATACCACCTGCAGATCATGGCATTTAGTTGTACTATGATTAACACTTTGTTTTATAATTTACCAAATTAGGAAGAAATCGTTCAAGTACAAATATATTTTAGGTTATGAAATCTCATCTTTTTAAGGAGTACTATGTACACCTTATGTGAGATCATGGAGTGAACGCAAGATGGTATGATTCTCCCAAAATCCAATGCTTACCTTTCCTTGAAAAACTCATCAACTGATAATGATGGCCTCACTCCATATTCGACCTTGCATGACCATTATGTGCAATTATTATCTAAACCACCGCCTCTTCCAATCATCATCGCTTTCCTATACTTGAACCAATTTGCATTAACATCTGTGCATTTTTAATGATGAAGAATGACCTTTCGAGAAATGGTTAATATATTGGCAGATGTATAGCTCAATCATAAGTTGAGTTCTTTATGTTGTATTATCTTTTTAAAACTTGAGACAAATACTAGGTGAATTTGAACAGACATGGCACTTGTAAGGATTGGACCACGGTCCATACAAGAGATGGAAGAGACAACTAAGTACAGGAATAGTCTTGTAATATTGCAAGAATCTAGTTTCCTCCCATTTCTACAAAAATTTGATGGATTTGACTCAGCTGTGGCAATAGCATTCACCCAGACCTTTGATGGGAGTTGAGCCAAGGTTGCTTCATTAGAATTTGCAATCACAGAAGAGTACATATCTTAGGCTATAGGTTTACCAGCAGTGGGGGAGAAATGGTTTAAGAAGGAGAAGTTAGAAAGGAAACTGTCGTGTCGAATTGAGGTCAACCCGAAGAAAAAGGTGGACTGGAAGAATGGCCTCCAGCAGAACGTTATGATCGAAAAGTGTAAGGGTCTCCTGTATGTGTTGCAAAAGTTCCTTACTTGTGAGGGCCTCTACTCAATAGCTTTCCTGTATCACATACACCTACTCTTGCACTTTGAGTCTCGTAACCTCATCAATTTCCCTTATTATTATCTCTGAAGCTTAGAAAATATGACGAAAGGGGTTCAGAAAGGGAATTCTATTCAGGTCACATATAAATTATATCATCATGGTTTGATCAAAATCTTAATTAAGGAGCTGGAAACTAAAAATTATACTTGGGGGGAATTCTTGAAGGAGTTTCAGGGGCAAAGCGTAGGGAAGTCAACTCAGAAGAAGAGTGCATGAAAGAATGAGAAATTGAAAACTCTAACCTCGTGTCCTACCGAGATGAGGAGTTTGACTAGGAGAAGGACTTCCTCTTCAAGGGCGAGTCATGTTCAGTCGACCTCTTCGATATTGTTGGATGAATCGCCACCTACTTCGCCAAGTAACGATAATCTTTTGGTCCTCGCTAACGAAGCAATTGATACAATGGTTGATGGTCACTATGTGGAGAAGGAAGATGACACACACTTGTTGGTCCTCTTTGGGAGGATTAAGAAAAGAAAAGTGATGTTTAGTGCAAGAAAGGACCCGACAGAGGGTTAGGTGGATGATAGGCCATAGGGTACTGAATCCCTTGGTAACATGGATGAGCACGGTATTGAAACCCTCAATGATTTTGAAGAGCAGGGTACTAAAACCCTTGGTGCGATGAGTGAGAAGGATAGTGAAACCTTCAATGATTTTGAAGAGTAGGGTACTGAAAACTTTGGTGTGAGGAATTAGAAGGGTACGGAAACCCTGAATGATTTTGAAGAACAGGGTACTGAAAGTCTCGGTGAAATGGATGAGCAAGGTATTGAAGCCCTTAATGACTTTGAGGAGCAGGGTACTGAAACCCCTAGTAAATTGGATGAGCAAGATACTAAAACCCCTGATAAGGTAAAAATGTAGGGCACTGAGACCCTTGGTGACATTAAGACTCTAGGTGTTGAAACCCTTGATGATATTGTAATGAAGGAACTGAAAGGTGTCCAAGATAACCTCCCCTTGATGATATCGGAACATGTCTGGAATCATCTTCCGAGAAGTTTGGGCTGGAGGAATTAGGAGTGGAGAACTCCACCCTCTGTTTAAACAGTTAGACATAAGAACTCAAGCAACACATCTATGACTTGGAGGAATTAAACCAAGCCATGAACAAGAAGAATATAGTGCAAAAACGAGAATATGCAGAGTTGGCAGGGGAGGTGAAGGAGTAGAAAAGACAAGTTAAGATATAGAAATTTCGGGCCTCGAAGTGTTATGAACGTCTTAAAAGGGTGACTAAGAAACTCAAAAAGGCTCAATGCAGGAAGGAAAAGATGATGAAAGCAGGGACTGTCATACAAGTTCATAATTGAAGGGAGGCTATTCTATTTTGGTTTTTTTGTAGAAAGTAAACATTGTGTGAGGACCCAAAACAACTTAAGGAGGGGAGGATGTTGGTAGGCTAAATTGCTTCACTTTTAACCCATTTTTCCCTAAAAATCCATAACATTAGACCTCTACTTTGGCCTTGCAAACCTCCCTATTCATGCACTAGTCCAAGAATCGTGCCTTTTCCTGCACTAGCTTTATATTTCATGTTTAAGGATTACGAATGTGCTTAATTAATCATTTTCATAGATTTTGTATCTTTAATATTATTTGCAACTAATATTTCATTTCCTAAAGTATTTGATAGGAAATGTATTAGCATGTGTTACACAAAAAAATCGCCACGTTGATTATTTGCAGTTGGTATGGGTCTATCACTACCTATACCAGCCTCCTAAGAAAGTCTCAGACCTCAGCTCTTCAAAAGAAGCTTTGGAAATGAGAGAAAGGCATCAAAAAAGAAATGTAACTCTGGTTCCGCACTTTCTCTCACTTTTTCCTGCAGGCCTGCACCTTTTGTTCAGAATACCTGCGTACTTATACGCTCTGTATGTAAAGGGGAGGGTGCGTACCCCTGTGAAAGTCAAAAGGCGCAATTTTTATCTTAAAAAACTCTCTTTGGTTTAATTCTAGAGGTTTCTACAAAGAATTTTGACGTGGATTGTTCGCTCCAAAGTGGTTCATGCATCCCAAAAGAGAAGGAGCTAATCCCTTGTTAGGAGGAGCTATCCCTTTGAAGGAGGATTCTATCCCTTTGAAGGAGGACCTAGTAACTGCCCTCCATTGCACTATAAATTGAGGCATTGGGTTAGTGGCTAGGGAGGTTAGAAGCTGAACATTTTTTAGGGTAAATGCTGGTGAAATCAAGACTTCCTATTTGAGCCTAAGAGGAGAGATCACATACCTTTTTGGCTTCACTTGGGAGTGATTGAAGCTTGTCAAAGTAGAGGAGACTTCTTGTTGGACCCTGGGAGGAGCTTGTACAGCGTCAAGGCAAAGGTTGTAAAAGTTATTCTTCTTTTGAATTAATACAATTAGACTCATTTTTCTCAACAAGTATCTCATGTTATTTGTTTCATGGACTCCTTGACTTTCATGTTAAATATGTTTTATGATATTGGCTTTTGAGGTGCTATTTAATTTGTTTGCCTTGTTTGTGTTTGCAGGTTCGCGACAAAGGAACTCATTTGGATCAAAGAAGTGAGGGCATCCCCAAACTTGCGTTGGACATAAAGTAGGCCTTAAATACACTTGTTTGCCATTATTTATAAAAGCATATTTAGAGAAAGTGTCTGGTTGGTTTGCTTGTCATTAGGTCTTCTTTAGATTCTAGGAAGGTCTATCTTGTCCGTAAGATCGACTCATTCCGTGTGACAAGAAGAGTTTAGCATAAATCACATGTAGAAAACCTTTGTCGACATGTTTCGAACCAACTACTGTGGTTCATTGTCAGGACAAGTTGAGGAGTCAGATCATGGCCGCACATTAAATAGGGAGAGCATACCTTCCCAATAGCTAGGTTGACTAGGTAGACCATCGACGACTATATAGAAAAACGGCTAGATAATATTTTAGTGTTTAAAAATCAACAGATAATAAATAATTTTATATATTATTATATATTGAAGTTTCATTTATTTACTTATATATCTTATAAAATATATTTAATATTTTTTTAATTATTTATTTTATAGGATAGTCAAAGGGGATTTTTACAAAAAAATATTTCATATTAAGTTATTTTTAAATTCCTTTTTGAAATTCATTTAAGTCATTAAATTACTGAGGGCTGTTATTTATTTTTTTTATATATATCCTCCGGTTATTAAAATAACGTAATTAATCATTACGGTAAGTAAAAGGGGTTATTTTAAATAATATTCATTTAGTGGAATTAAAATTAAATAATAATAATATTGATATTGATTTCATAATATTGGAATTCATAATAGATTTTATGGTGAAGGGGGTTTAGAAATTTTTTCTTTGTTATTAAATTAATTAATTTAATTCCTTATTAATTTATTTAATCACTTAAATTACTAGGGATAAGAATGTTATTAAATTTCATTTTATTTATACATTAATATTAGGTTATTAAATCAAATTTATTATCACTAGGGAAAGTGAAAGGGGTTTTTTAATGATATCGATTTAGTGGAATTAGTATTATTAATAATAATATTAATTCAATAATATTGATTTAATAATATTGATATTGATTTAATAATATTTATTGGAATTAATATAGATTTAATTTATATTGATCTTATGGTTAAAAAAAAAAGGAGGAAAGCCATCTAATAGAACAAGCGAGGAAAAAATAGATAGAAAGAGTGACAAAATTTAAAAACAAGACAGTCAAGAGTAGGACCATTAGTAAAACAACTAAACCCAAGGAAAAACCCTAGGAGGATGGAAAAGACAAGGCTCAAAAGAGAAGGATCCGGGAAATCTCAAAAGAAAGAAAAGGTTAAAAGTGGGGGTGGGGGGGAAGAAGGCAAGACTAAGAAGAAAGGGCAGGGATCCAATAACTACTAATCTTCCAGCTGTCATCTCTATTGAGATTGTTAGGCCTTCTTTCAATTTCAATAGCTTCCTTGAATTTTCAGTGATGGAACTGTGCCACCTTGGCAATCACCTTGGCCTCCTTTATGCAAACATGATGCTTGGTCTTCTCCGCATGCTCTACTAACGCTGAAGACTTGGTTCTCCCATGTCTTAGGTTAGCTGCATGTTCATTTATCCTTTGATGGATGGAGCGCCCTGTTTCCCCAATATAGGTGGTCCCACAAGAACAAGGGATCAAGTAGACATCCTTCATGTCTTTAGGGTCAACGGGATCTTTCACCGATCGAAGGGATTTACGAATGGTGTTGAGGGGCCTAAAGGTTGAGGGAATATTATACTTCTTAAGGATCTGAGCAATCTTGTCCATGGTTCCCTGGACATAGGGAAGATGGACACCTAGTAGACATTCTTTAGGTTCTTTTTTAGTAAACGATTTTTTAGAGGCTTTAAGGAAAACCTTATGCCCTAAGCGCCTATTATAGCCATTCTCCACAAAGACATTAAGGAGATGGGATTTCTCCTTATCAAAGCTCTCATTATCAGAAATCCTAAGGGCACGAGTAGTAAGGGTGTTAAAAGCACCCAACTTTTGAGCAAGGAAATGACGGGAATCGACATGAAGATACTGCTCAGTATGCGTTTTCTTACAGAACACTGAGTGGGAGAGGGAACCGTCCTTATTCTTAGATATAAGAATATCCAAGAAAGGGAGGCAACCATTGACTTCTTTTTCCATGGTGAACTTAATGGCAGAGGACTGACAGTTGAGGTGATTGAAGAAGAGATCCAAATCCTCTTGGCCATGGGACCAGATGACATTAGTGTCATCTACATACCTTTTCCACAGCTTGGGTAGGAGACGGGCCGAGGCTAAAGCTTTGGCTTCGAAATCTTCCATAAAAAGATTCACAACAATAGGGGATAGGGGTGAGCCCATGACAACACCACAGGTCTGTTCAAATAATTCACCCTCGAAACAGAAAAAAAGTGGAAGTGAGACAGATATCAACCAGACGCGCGGTGTCGGGATCTATTAGGCGATAGATCACTTCTAAGGCCTCCTTTATAGGGATACAAGTATCAAGGGAGACCACATAAAAGCTGACGAGAATGTCCTCAGGGTTAAGCTTTATGTCCTTAAGCTCTTTAATGAAGGATGTAAAGTCTTTCACAAAGGACTCTGTACGGCCAAGCAGGGGCTTAAGCTTAAGGGAAAGGAACATAGCAAGAAGGTAGGGCAGACTACCAATGGTGTTGACGATAGGCCTCAGGGGGGCCCCTTCTTTGTGAATCTTCGGCAATCGCGCATCAGATCCCGACACCGCGCATCTGGTTGAGATCTATCTCACTTCCACTTTTTTCTGTTTCGAGGGTGAATTCTTTGTACAGAGTTGTGGTGTTGCCATAGGCTCACCCCTATCCCCTATTGTTGCGAATCTTTTTATGGAATATTTTGAAGCCAAAGCTTTAGCCTCGGCCCGTCTCCTACCCAAGCTATGGAAAAGGTATGTATATGACACTAATGTCATCTGGTCCCATGGCTAAGAGGAGTTGGATCTCTTCTTCAATCACCTCAACTGTTAGTCCTCTGCCATTAGTTTCACCATGGAAAAAGAAGTCAATGGTTGCCTCCCTTTCTTGGATATTCTTATATCTAAGAATAAGGATGGTTCCCTCTCCCACTCAGTGTTCCGTAAGAAAACGCATACTGAGCAGTATCTTCATGTCGATTCTTATCATTTCCTTGCTCAAAAGTTGGGTGTTCTTAACACCCTCGCTACTCGTGCCCTTAGGATTTCTGATAATGAGAGCTTTGATAAGGAGAAATCCCATCTCCTTAATGTCTTTGTGGAGAATGGCTATAGTAGACGCTTAGGGCAGAAGGCTTTCCTTAAAGCCTCTAAAAATTCATTTATTAAAAAAGAACCTAAAGAACGCCTGCTAGGTGTCCATCTTCCCTATGTCTAGGGAACCACGAACAAGATTGCTCAGATCTGTAAGAAGTACAATATTCCCTCAACCTTTAGGCCCCTCAACACCATTCATAAATCCCTTCGATCGGTGAAAGATCTCGTTGACCCTAAAGACATGAAGGGTGTCTACTTGATCCCTTGTTCTTGTGGGACCCCCTATATTGGGGAAACAGGGCACTCCATCCATCGAAGGATCAACGAACTTGCAGTTGACCTAAGACATGGGAGAACCAAGTCTTTAGCATTAGTAGAGCATGTGGAGAAGACCAAGCATCATGTTTGCATAGAGGAGGCCAAGGTGATTGCCAAGGTGGCGCAGTTCCATCACTGAAAATTCAGGGAAGCTATTGAAATTGAAAGAAGGCCTAACAATCTCAATAGAGATGATGGTTGGAAAATTAGTAGTTGCTGGATCCCTGCCCTTTCTTCTTAGTCTTGTCTTCTCCCCCCCCTCCCCCACCCCCCGCCCCTTTTTAACCTTTTCTTTCTTTTGAGATTTCTCGGATCCTTCTCTTTTGAGCCTTGTCTTTTCCATACTCCTAGGGTTTTTCCTTGGGTTTAGTTGTTTTACTAATGGTCCTATTCTTGACTGTCTTGTTTTTAAATTCTGTCGCTCTTTCTATCTATTTTTTCCTCGCTTGTTCTATTAGATGGCTTTCCCTTTTTTTTTTACCATAGATCAATATAAATTTAATCTATATAATTTCCAATAATATTATTAAATCAATATTATTGATTAATATTATTATTAATATACTAATTCCACTAATAGATATCATTAAAAAAAAACCCCTTTTCCTTTCCCTCAGTGATAATAAAGTTGATCTTAATAATTTAAAGATTAATGTAATAAATAAAATGAAATTTAATAACAATTCTTATACAGTAATTTAAGTGATTAAATAATAAATAATGGAATTAAATAATTAATTTAAAACAAATAAATTTTTAAACCCCTTCACAAATAAATATCTATATTAATTCCAATTTATGAAATCAAATATCAATATTATTAATTAATATTTATTATTATTTTTTTAATTCCATAAATCTAATATATTAAAATAACCCCTTTTACTTACTCTAATGTATAGTTTATTTTAATACCTAAAGGATATATATTATAAATAAAATAAAATAACAGTCCTTGTAATTTTTAAAACGATTAAATAAATCAAAAGGAATTAAATAAATTAACTTAATATGAAAACGAAATTCTTTTCTAACCCCCTTGAATTATCCTATGATTTAAAATAATTAATTAAAAAATTATTAAATATATTTATAAGATATATAAGTAAATAAAATGAATTACATTCTAATATCATATAAAATATAAAATTATTTATTATCTATTGATTTTGAAACACTAAAATATTATCTAGCCATTTTTCTATATAGCCGTAGATGGTCAACCTAGTCAACCTAGCTCTTGGGAAGGTCTGCTCTCCCTATTTAATGTGCGGCCATGATCTGACTCCTCAACTTGTCCTGATGATGAACCACACTAGTTGGTTCGAAATGTGTTGACAAAGGTTTTCTACATGTGATTTACGCTTAAACTCTTCTTATAATTTTTATATTTCGTTATAACCACCACTAGTTGATATCTAACCTAGCACCGAGATGTAGGAAGGTTTTGTATTTTTTTTTAATCTCGACCAAAATCGTAAAGTCCCTACAGAGACCATTTATGACTGTAGATGTTGAAACTTATTCTTCACCTTGTATGAAAAAAAAACTAAGGTATCATGCTGTATTCTTTAGTTTATCATAGAATTGCTCTTGAGATATTACCCAATTATCTTTTCCTGAAAATGAAGGCACGGAAAACCTTCCAAGATAGTTTCAGTCGGCTCTAAAGTCATCTATTTCCTTAGTATCCTTTTCGAATTCTTCCCACATTACTTGCATCACGACACACTTTTCTTTTAACATACAAGGGGAGAAAACACATTGATCTCTGGGAGTCAAACCCAGTGCCTCCAAAGTTTCATCTTCTAAGGTGTTGATAAGATCAATGAGAGAATCAATATCCTTCAATGTTTCCTTAAGATCTGAGGATGTACTTTTTGCTTCTAAGTTTGCACTTTTAATGATACACTCTTCTTAGTCCAAGAGGATTTCAACATAAGCTCTGTCTGTAGATTTTTTTTTTTTTAACTTCCCTTCATATTTCCCCTTTATAATGTATTAAAAATTGCTTTCTCGTGAGGGTAACTCTAATCACTTCATGTAGGGTCTTAATCTCATCATGCTTTTCTTTTAGAGTAGTTTGAATTTTATCAATCTCACCATTTTTTCGATTTATCAAATTCTCCCCTCTATGTTCGACTCTTCTCTTATTTGACTGGGCCAGTTCTAGTTCTTGCTCTAACTGAGTTATCTTAATATGTAGCAACTTTGAATCTTCAATTTCGGGTGCCTGAGCAGAGTTAAGATCTTGATCAACTAAAGCTTTACATCCTGCCAAGAGCTTGAGGTGATTCTCATATTTTTCGCAGGAGTCTACCTTTAGGAGCTCCATTTGTTTAAGAGTCTCTTGATGTTCTTCTTCATTGAGCCACAAGGTTATTTCCATCTCTTGGAGGCGAGTTTCAACCTATTATTTTCTTGCAAATGCTTGAATTAGAACATGAGGGTCATGATCAAGTACTTTTATAATAACTTGTAGAGCTTTGATCTCTTTTTCTTTCTCCTCCAACAACTTATTAATGGGATTGAATGTCATTAGGATGTATGGATTGTCATATTACTAAATCTTCTAGTTCTTTTATTTGGCTTGTTCTTGTCCTTAGAGCCACTCATGCCACATGCAACTGATCAGAAACATTTTCAAACATTGCTTGGATTTTTCTATTTCCTGCAGTTGAGTCAAGCAATCTCTGGGCCACAATATCACCTATGTGTAGGTAAAGGTTGATAACATCCTTTTCAGACACTTTCCCCAATTTAATGGTCAGGGAAGAAGTCTAGGTTCCCAACACCTGTTGATTTTCCCCGATTTCTGGCTGGACAATTGTAAGGTTCAAAATATTCGTTTCAAAGTCAGTGGTAGAAATAAATCGTGGTCCACCTGTAGAAATTATGTCCTTAAGTGATGGAACCTCTGTTGATTGAGATTGTTCTGATAATAAATCCATCTCTGCATTGGTTTCCATTATCTATTTTCTTTAGTAAAGCTATGTTTAATGTTAAGGGCATGTGCCCCTGAATCTCTCGACCTTAAGTCATCAATAGTTAGTTGAATTTCCTTACCCAACTGCTCTATTTCTTGTTCAAACATGTCAGTTTCAATATCATCTTCCTTTTCCTTTACCTATTGCGATAATTCAGATGGGGTTAAAATATTTGAATTTATTTTGTTGCAGTGGCTAGAGAAACATGGGTTGATAGTTCCATGGTTATCTCCTGCATCTGTATTTCAAAGTAACTTGGAACAATGTGAGCTGTTCCTTCATCTTCTATTGGTACAAATGATACTTCCCATACGATATCATTGACATGCAATAAAATATTCTCCACCTTTTCCATTTCAGGCTTGTTCTCATGAATATAGGTTGATAACCCTACCTACTTCTTTTATCCTGAGATGATTCCCAAAAGATCATAATGCTAGATATTTTCCCGCAAAAGTATAAAAGACAACATTTCCCTTTCCAAGGCATCTATAACATTCTTATTTTTAGCAATTAGGGGTGAAATATCATATGCATAACTAAATAATGCTCCCTTTTTCTTACAGATAAAATAAATTTAATTCATAAATATATTTTGCCTAAGAAATTCATAAGAAAAAAATAAGGGTGAAACATACTTTGGTAGCTGAAAGAGATGCTTTTCAAAACCATATAAACGAATCACAGTAAAGTTAGGGTATAAAAAGAAACTCCCTATACATTTCTATTCAGCAAGTCTTAATGTTCTTTTCTTCTCTTCTGAAATTCTATCTACCTCTGCTTTTGTTAATTTGATTTTTAAGGGATATTCAAAGAAATCCATATATTGAGAGTACGAATTAGGAATACGTTGAGGATAAATTAGATCAGTCCATATGTAAACTTCCTTCTCTTTATTGCCAACATCCATAACACTCATAAGGAGCTTGGTAGATAAACAATAAGAGGGGTAATTGAAGAGGACTAGATGCATTAAGTATATACAGTGGTAGCAAGAGCTAAATGGGACAACAATAGATAGGTCGACTATAAGGGCTTGAGTTAGATATTTAGGAAAATTAATCATCTGGCAGTCTGGTTGAAGAGTGTTGTGTCATATGGATAAAAGGATGACTCGTCCATTTTATTATTGTCTGCTAACCCGAAGATAATGGAAAAAAGAGAATTCAATGTTTGAAAAAAGGGTTTTAGCGATTGTTTTGGTATGGGAAATTGAAACTTTAGCTTTGGATCATAAATTTTGAACAAGGTTTTCATAAATTCCAATTTATCGTCTTCTTCCCAAGTAATAAATTCTTGGTCTAACCCCTTATTGATTATATCAATTCTTTGGGAAACATCTTGGAAAATATTTCTTCATTTGATTTCAGGAAAACTTTATGACTAGACTGAAAGAATAAGACTTATTGTTTGAGCTCATAATACCCAGCGAGAAACAAAATGGATTCAAGGTCGAAATGAATTGGGGGAAGGCTGGCGTCTAAGAATCCTAACTTCAATAGGAATATATCATCATCTAATACACTGGTGGAAGGAGTTAATGTCCTTTCAAGAGTGAGAATGTCCGTAAGACATACTTTGGTATCTTGAACCTCGATTAGCTCATTTACCAGAGCTTCCTTAACTGACGACTTAGAGATCATGAATTTTTGAAAATAAATGTCCAACCCGATGAAAGAAAAACAAGTGAAAGTAGCTTACCGGTTTAATGGAAATGAATTGTGCATGCTGCACTTGATTAGAGGTTAGATTCCGCAATTGATGAGCTCCTAGAGTGACATGCAAAAAAAAAGGAAAAGCAAATGAATCGAAAAAGGTTGGAGGTATTAAGGTTAAATGGGGGTTATGAGGATAAGTAATGCAATTGAACAGATGTTGAGTGGTGACTGGCAGACTTTTCGACCAAAAATATTGGTCCTGCCTATCAGGTATAGGCATGTGATTAAACTCCAAATAGGTAGGAACCTGACAACTAATGATATTCAGAAGATTGGACAGTTGGGATGATATCAGGTCAGCAGAAAATGTTATCTATCACACATGTTCCAATCCAATGTGAATTGAGGATCGTCAAATCAAGTTAGTCTTGACAATCATGATGTAATGGTCGGAAAGTCTGCCTCTAACTTCTGTGCTTGTTTGGGTGCGATGAAGAAGATCCAAAATGCGACTGTGCATCTAATGGTCAAGGAAAAGGAGAGTTAACCAGATCTTATGCTCATCGGGTTTTATGATAAAGCTAAATCTCAGGCATAAATCAATCCGATGGGCCATTTCTATCGCTAGTTTCATAAGAGAGTGAATCAACCACTCAGATTTGCAAATGTGATACCATATACATCAATCTCCTTAAATTTGAAGGATTTAATTATTTTCACAGTTACACCTTATAAAGTTCAGAAAGGTGTGAATTTTAGTGTGTAACAACTCTACATCCCATTGTTCCATCAAAGTACAAGACTGTTGCAACTACATTAAGCACTGAGAATGGGCTCCTGAGAATTTTCTTCACTAAATAACTACCACTCCATTACAATTATTGCGAAGTATGGCCACTTGAGTGTCTCCCATACTGAGAATAAATTCTCAGTCAAATTGAACCCTACAGCTAGGACATTTCATGCTACTGTGACTTGTATTCTCAGTCATAACATATGACTTAATGAAGAAGATGGAATTCTAGGTGATTCCCTATGTTGGGAGTTAATTCTTAGTAGAATCGAGCACTCGAGAGAGGCATTCCATGCTTGCAAACTGATCCCAATGAAAAACCCATACCTTAGGCATAATTTTCTTACTTCAAGCCAAGATCTTCTATGCCCAATCATCTTTTTCATTTTATTCTTCATGGTGTGCAAGAAATATTGAGGAAAGCTAGTTTTCATTTGAACCAAGGCCATTAAATTTGCTCTGCAAGCCAAGGTCCTTGCTACCTTTTCTCTATGCTCTCAGTTTCCATTAATTATGACACCAACTCTGATCCTTTTCCACAATTAATGAAGTCACCAATAACATAAGAATACCATGCGAAACTAATTTCTGGGCACACCTTTCAATGTTGGTTGGGAGGTCCGGAGTCAGCTCGATTTTCTTGCTTGTGCGCTTGTATTAGCCTCGACCCTCAACTTGCCCATAGGTCCGATTAGCTCAGAGGTTCAATTTGCTTAAAGGTCCGACTTGGGTCCTTTTTCACTATTTTGGCCTATTCTATTCACTCAACGTCGAAAACCAAATACATGAGAAAAACTTAACAAAGCAACCCCTTGGTGCAAACTTTGAGGTTCTACCACATCATCATCTTATGTTATGCTGACATCATCTAGGCCACATGACACCTTCTATATTGTGACACATGTCACCAATATTTTTCCCATTAGGCTACACAAGAGTGCTGAATATGCCTGCCACATGTCCTTCATACTGCCATATCATGCTAATGTCATCTGCCACATTGCTGCCAACACATCACCATGATCCAATGAAATTCTTCCACTTGTTTGCCTATATCGGGTCCCACATAGGTTAGGGGTTAGGACTTCGTTCTTCAGCCTAAACCTTACTACACTACTCGACCTCTGACTGGCCCTACTAGACCCATCTCTCGACTTGGGACTGGTCTTTATTCTCTTGCCAAAATCTGAGGCATGACTCGAACTCCAACTTTGTAAATTTGCTGCGGAACCTGACCCTACTCCAAAAATGGCTGAATCCAAAATTTTCTTTAACAAAGATATTTCACATGAAACACAAAGTCTATGTGGAACCTTGAGCCATGGAACGATGTATGTTGACCTTTTGATTTACAAACTTTGACCGAAAATATCTCTCAATCTAGGAGGCCATTTGGAAACTTCAGTGTACCATTGGAAATATCTTTCCAAGAACTATCTAAGCATGTCATTTATAAGAGCTTCTGAACTAATCTTTTGAGGTAGAATATCCTCCACAGTATGGGATTCCCACCCATCATAGTCATAATATTATGGCTTCTCCGATAGGCCTGCTACTATGATGATTATTTACAAGCGATTGCAACAACCATGGGACTCCCTCTCATGTAAACACAACATGCACACTAATGGAAGCATTTACTTCCACCATCCTTAGTGCTAGTCCAATTTCCATCAATGGAAACATGGTGAGTGCCACCAACCATATAGAAATTGCCAACTATCCAACGTATGGATTAATTGGGGAAGAAGCATGATATTGGTAGATTATACGATGACAACCAAAGTACCATTCATTTTGAAAAGAACACAAATTTTCATTCCAAGAAAAAAAATATACAACTCAGGTACCATTTCATACAATCATGTTTAGAAGATGGATAATTTAAGTTGGAAAAGATACACACTAGCCTTAATTCTGCAGATATGTTGAAAAAGGTGGTAACGAGGGAGAAATTGATTTTTTGCTAATTTTCAATTGGTCTTTAGGTATGATGGTGAAGATGAGAAACAACAAGGTCCAAGTGGAGGCATTGTCCAACAGGTGAAGCAACAATGGAGTTGATATAATCATTATCCAAGTGGGTGATTGTTGGGTATGGAGCTTGATTATATTATTGATTTTTAAAATGTTTTTTGTTTCAGCCTTGGTTGGATCACAGTCCTTGACTGGGGGGGGGAAACCACCTAGTCCTTCCTTGGTGGGGGTTCAAGGGCAGTGCCCCCGAAGCGAAAAATTTTAAAAAAATTTCCTTGTAAAATATTGTAATTTTGTAGTCAATTTGGGCCGTTCACTAGGTAGAAGATTTGACGGTAGAAGTTATGTTAATTTAGGGATTTTTCCATAGAATACAACCTTTGATTTATATGACAAAATTGTATTACATCTGTGTATTATTCAGTGTGATAAGAAGAGAGGAGACATTGGGAGAGTGAAGAGGAAGTTACAATGGATTTTTTGTACATTGTATCCCTTCATTTTGCTAGATAATATAAAAGGAAGGACTGTCTATTTCTCCATGGATGTAGCCCAAATTGGGTGAACCATGTATATCCATGTCTCTCTTGTTTTATGCATTTATGTGTTTATTTTTCTGCAATATTTTTATGTGTTCCATTTCTCTGTTATTTAGTTTCTAACAATTTCCATGTACATTCAATGCCTCTATGTGTTGCTTATGTGTATGTTGATTATGGTGTTTCTATGTGATTCATGTGTTCTTTTATGAAGTTATTTACATGAATGGTTGCTAAGTAAATTGAAGTTATAAACTAACATTAATTGTTAAAATTGGCCATAATACTGATTCAACCCCCCCTCTCAGTATTATTCTGGTTTCCAACAAATAATAATGCTATTTTTTTTTCACATACTTATTTTTACACTTTCTTTTTAAAGGAAAATTTAAATAGATTTTTTTAAGGTAAATTCTAAGCTTGTTCATATGTAGAGATATTTTTGAAAAAAAAAATTGGTATCATCATAGTGTGATAAATATGAGGTTAACAATATTGTAATGTATTTGATGTCTGCTAGAGACAATGCAAATACTTTCAACTTTGCTTTCTTACCTATGTTGGACACCTAATCCTAAATGGGTTAGTGTGGAAGTCGAATGGACAAAAGGAATCCAAGAGACCTTGGGATGTGAAACCCAAGAGTCACATAATGTACTATAAATGTATATCATTTGTCAATAAAAATAGTATTGCATGTTTTATCTTTCATATCTCTCTTGCTGTCCATGTGTGTTTAACATGGTATCAGAGCACGCGAATTCTGGTCCTGCTCATATTTGAGTCACTCTTTACTTGTGACCTTTCGTTGTGTTTCTCTCACCAGACCTATGCAGTGACCATTAATGTTATGTGGTCATGAAATCTCGGTGCAGTGATATTACTAGTTGATTAATTCATGCGCTGGTGTTGAAGGCTGTGCCAAAAAAAAAAAAAAACGTTGAGAGTTAAGAGTCCTGGCGTGTTGGCTCTGCCATCTCTAACATTCCTGACCTTTGAAATCTGCAGGTCTCTATTTTTGGTCTCTGGCTTCCCGTCTGTCTATAAAACGTTTGCTCTCTGAACATACATTGAATTAAAGCCTGGGCGCCCAAAGCCTGTCAGTGCTACTCATCCTCACCGGATTAAAAGTTGTCAGACCTGTCACTCTATCATTGTTTTAAACTCTAACGCTCCACTGCTAGTGACTGAGACCCATTTCGCTGTTCTGGACCTGCATTGTTATCACAACCATCTGCAATAAATAAATGTGTTGAACGCTGCCCAGAATGGTAGCAGAGCTGTTTGATGAACGCCCATAATGGTTTCAGCTATCGCATAATTGGTTCTGAAACAAAAATTTGATCACTGTAATCTTGATTTTATACCGAGCTTTGAGTCTCCGCCCGGCAGACCAATATTTGAGAGCTTGTTCCTCTTCAATCATGATTTAGCTGAGAAATGGCATTCAGTGGTAGAAGAAGAAGCAGCAGTAGCGGTGCACCAGCAAGAAGCAGCACTAAGCAAGGTAAACTTAGCGCCTGTGGAATTCGCTTTTTTTCCAATCTTTTGGGCTAGGTTTTTTGGCGGTTAAATCGGCCTCGGGGTGCATCATTGCTGGTAAGTTTATGGACGTTCTGAGCAAGACTTTCCAAGATTTCATTAAAATTGAAATTTCATGACAAAGGGCAGAGTCTAAGCAATTTCGAATCTCAAAAATAAGGAAATCGAAGTAATCCTGTTTCTAGTCTTGTAATTGAACAAATTACGGAGTTTTGCTACTGGGAGTGCTTTTATTTTGATGATTTGAAGCTTCTGCCGAGTGTATTTGGATGTCTTCGAGTTGGACTACAATTATTTTGAGGTCTGAGTTCATTTTGATGCTGAGAGAGTTAGTCAGTAAGGGGACTTTGAATTCTTGAAGTTTAAATTTCCAGTGTTGCGATGCTTAAAGATTGGAGCGAGAGGGACATTGTGTATCGTGCGATGTTTGTAGTACAATGCAAGGGTTTTGAGAGTTTGACGTTCGGAGTGCTTATATCTTTGGTGGTCTAGAGGTGGAAAGACTCGAGAGACTGTTATTTTCAGGTTGTCCAGTGGGTAAATTGCATATTTTCACGTTGAAAAGCTTCGAGAAGAGAAAAGGAGAGTATCTTTCAGGCCTCGTTATTTGTGAATGGTGTGTTTATAAATTAACTGGACATAACTGCAGACAAGACTTGAAAGCCATTTACAGACATAGTTGACACAGAATTGGTAACACCAATTATTTATTCATGTCTTGACAATACACATCAATTGTTGGAAAAGAATGAAGGGCAACACATTGATGGGTAACGAAGAAGAGAAGAGCAGCTAAAGTAGAAGGGTGGTGAAGCGGTGATTAGTCATTTTATGTAGGCCCTGAGTAACTGAATCCAGCCCATTATCAACACCCCGCTTACCAATAAGAAATGTGTGATACGGTGGAGGCCCTCAAGGTGGCACAATCAGTTCTCCAGATCCATTGACTGCCCTGGTGGGCTTGCAGTTTCATCAATGACGTCCGCCCTAAACAAACAACCGAGAAGATCCAACCTCCATGCCATTAACTCATTAAATTCTGGAATCTCTTGTAGCTGACGATTGCCACGTCGTTTATCACCACGCGGTTCCCCCGTGGGGGCATCTCCAATCTGATCATCACACTCTTCTTTCGGATCCATCTCAAGGATTGCTGAGCCCAGATAGTGTTGTATCTACCTCCATTGCTCTTCTTCCAAATTTGTCTCTGCGATAATCTTGAAGAGCAAATGTTCTCGAATCGGCCAGAAGGTTCCTGTTATTTGTGAATGGTGTGTTCGTTGAAATTATCGTGGAACCGCTTCGCCCTTCAGACCTCGTTGTTTGGGTACGCTGTCACGCTGTCGCACAGAGATATTGATAAATTTCGGGCTGGCTGCGCTATATCTCTATTGGTAATAGTATCAGAAAGATGCATTTATGGGTTTTAGGCATGAAAATTAGCATTGTATTCAAATTCAATCTTACAAAGAGAGATAATATGAAATGTAAAGCTACACGAGTGATTCTATCAGCGGGGTATAGATCCAATCAGTTTGATAATAGATCTTGTCCATAGTAGGTTTGATCAAGTGGGTGCATCATGACATGGAGGAAAAGGCGTTATGGAAAAGAGGCAAATAAGAGTGAATGTAGCCGAGACAAAGCCTGCCAGCTTTTGATTGTTGAAGCGTGGGCCTTTTGCTACACTGCTTTAATTGAAGCTTGCTTTCAGCTTAGCTTTTCCTTTAATCACTAGTTCTTGTACTAAAGTTTTAGCTGGAAAGGATATTTACTCTCTTCTCGACAGAACAAGAGGCTGTTTAATAGATGAATAATTTTTTTGTATGATTGCTGTTGTGTACTTACAATTGTTCAGAAGATTCTGTGCTGTTTGGTCTATTGGTATTTTGGGTCAGTTTCTACCATACCAAAATGAGTTTGTCACAATTTGGATGCCATTTAGAGACTGTTTGTGTGGCTGTATATTCTTCTCACTAGCTAATACTGAAGTGTTGATATACATTGAAAAGTGAACGAGTATTTGAAGGATCCAAGCAAGTTTGCAGTTGTTGCTGCTCTAGTGTAGCACTGTATTTAAAACACATTATAGTGCATTGATTCCTTGATTCCGCTGCTGCATAAAGAGTTTGTTGCGATATGTTTCTTTAACGTATAAGATAATGAAGAAAATGACCAGACTTGATAATACATTAGAGTTGTTAAATACTCTGATACATTCCACTGTTGATGAGATGGTTAAGATCAACAAAACCTCTCTATTCAATATTAAAATATGTCTACAAAACACACAGGAGAATATTGAGTTTTTGCAGCTTGAGACAAAGCTATAGCAAGAAGAACTAAAATAGAGGAGTCATCATTCTGAACTTGTTTCTGTTCAGAACAATGAAACATACACCCATAAACAGCAAGACAATATTGTTGAAGTTCATTTAGATCCAGTGCCCAATAAAGCAGCAATTGTACATGCAGATGCAGAAACTCAGTCTGCACTTCCCAAGCCCATCATTAGACCTTGGGAACAGCTTGTCCACAACAAGCACAGAACTAGTCTTGGATATGACAAGGACTTGTCTTGTCATATTCCAGACTATGCCAAGCCCATTTTGTTTCAGAGTGCTGGATTCATTCATGACAGTTCACCTGCTCCTCAAGACAGTTCAACTCCAGCTGTTCTAGACTCTGCTGCTCTTCCACAACAACAACAACAGATTATAAAATGCCAACACTGTGATCGATTTGGCCATTTGAAGGATCACTGTTTTGATCTTCATCCATGTAAGCACTGTCATAAAACCAGTCAGTCTTCACACAGATGCTTCAGAAACAAACGTCCTGCAAGAACAAAGATTCATCTAGGATGGATCGCTTCTTGGCAATGGGCATCAACAGCCAAGAAGATATTCCAAACACATGTCAGAACTTGTTCCAGAGTATTGAAAAGTCTT
>APFE031646387.1:166223-218666 GCA_000404065.3 Pinus taeda | reverse complement strand
AAAACAATAGGATCACTTCCTCTAGCAGAAGACTTCAGCTTCTTGCCAGTTTTGGAAGAGTTCCGAGAACTGCACTAAGCGTTCCAGTGTTGGTGGTCATCCTTAAACCACCACCCTTTATACCAACTTTTCAGAGAGCACATTCAGCCTAGTGCTGCCATGCATTTTTGCACATTTTGTATTATAACTCTCTTCTTGGACTCATACATAACCTTTCAGATTAAGGGGGGGAATGTTGGACACCTAATCCTAAATGGGTTAGTGTGGAAGTCGAATGGACAAAAGGAATCCAAGAGACCTTGGGATGTGAAACCCAAGAGTCACATAATGTACTATAAATGTATATCATTTGTCAATAAAAATAGTATTGCATGTTTTATCTTTCATATATCTCTTGCTGTCCATGTGTGTTTAACAATCTGGGTGGTAGTTCAAGGTGGTAAATTCGTTCCATAACTTCAAATTATCTAACCACTATTTTTGCTAGAAGTGGAGCCTTGAACTCTATGCAATTGTGATTTGTTAGTGAAATAAGGTAGAATTAATTCCAAGAATTTACAGCCGGTTGGATGCATTGTTATTTAGATCACTTCCTTTTGCTATTGTGCATTGAGTTGTCAATAGTATGGGGCACACTGCCTATCTCATAAGGATTTAATTTCTCTTTTGGTATTTCTAGTGCACCCAAAAAACGATAATTTCATATTTTAAATGTACACATATGGTATGCACCATGTGTTCTTGAATATGGTCACACATATGATATATGCACAATATTAGAAAAGTTTGTAGTGTATTGGGAACAATGATCAAATTTGAAGGGCTGCCATTAATTTGAAGTTGAAGGGTAAATATTCCTTCTAACCCATTAGGTGTAGACCAAATGGTTTGTGCCAGGGTTAGTCCCCATTTGGTCTCACATTCAAATATCATGGGAAACAATTGAGAGTGGGGGTTACACTATCCCATGGGGTATCTATAATTAATCAAGACTTGGATAATATTGGTGAAACAATCCCAGTGACTAAGTCTCGAACAACCTCAGTGAAATTATCTTGTTGGTGGGATAATGTTAATGATCATATATATATCATATATATATATATATATATATTATATATATATATATATATTATATATATATATAATATATATATATAATATATATATATATATAGCCATATTACCATTGAACCACATTTATGTTTTCTTTGGAGGAATTTCAAAGTGTTAAAAAAATCATTATAAAATTTAGACAAAATCACAAAACAAAACATTTTTTTGAACACCAATATAAGATAGGAAATAATCTACGTATCTATATCATGCATGAATATTACATCTTAGATTGATATTTTGGGCATACTTCTTAACCATGTCAATCATGTTCATTCTATATCTCATTATAAAAGAAAAAAATTGTAGCATATCTTGTAGCCTCTGTTGAAGGGTGATAATTATATCAAAATACTATAAAATCATAGAAGAGATCCTATTTGCATTATAGGCCTCTAGTAACATTACAATCTAGCATGACTGTTTCCATTGCTTATTTTTTGAGTTAAGCTTTTTATGATTTAGAGTTTCCCAAGATCCATAGAAACATGAAACTAAAATAAATTATTCACCACGCCAAATATGTTATTTTTATTAAGAATATTGATAGTTGACTCTATCTCTAAATCAATGGGAAGATGTATGAAAGAGTGGGATGTTGGAGCATAATCCAGGCTAATGTATGAGTTTGATGATAATAAAAGTTATGTTACCTTCTCCCTATATTTCTTAAGAATCCCACCCTGCTTCACATGTGTTGTTCCAAGCATTAATATTGCAAATAACATGTCTCCTTGAAATTGGACTTGGGATGAAGTAGTAGGAAAGATAGCCACATGAATTCTCAAACTATTTGCGAAGTATCATCACATTAATGTCAATGTTGTTAGAAAGAAGAAGAAGAAAGCAAAAAAGTGTTATGTATAAAGATGCATGGGATCAGGAAAAGGGGAATCATCATTTTGAATAACAAATGAGTGAGGATTTGATAATTTTATAAATTGAAAGAACAAAATCACAATTCTGATTGTCGTAATCCAAATTATATGTTTTGTGATGTTGACAAGATTCAACTTATATCTAAAGTTAATCAATAACATACAAGTTAGAAAATGTCAACAAGCTTAATAGATCTTGTAATCCAAAACATAATTATTAAATAGTATTATGTTAAACAAAGAAAAGTTATGCAATATATTTATGATGAGCTTGACCAAAGTCATCATTATGGAGAGAAATATTTTGGATAATCATGTCATGAATTTTAATAGGAAAACATATAACATCAACAAAATAACTATGAATCAACACATTTGATATTATTAGTGAGATGGAATATAAACATGAGAAAAAAAGAGATGATTTAATTTCCCTCGGTTTTCTTAATTTCTATTGCTTTCTCTCAAAAATTACATTCAACAACTCATTTGTATATAATTTTATTAATAATCTCCCAATGTCATTATAATTTACATCCATAACCTATGACTACATGTTTTATTTTTTATAGAGCCAAGAGTGGAGGCATAGATAATAAAGGGAATAAAATTGTGACATGTGTCAAAGGAAAATATAACAAAGCAAATAACATTATGTTTTTATGGGATTCAAAAATATGAAGTATGTGAACTAAATATGATGTCAATTCCCATATTGACAAGAATCAACAATACTCATAATATATGAATTCAAGTGGGGATTCACAAAGACAAGGTGTCTAAGAATGTTTGGGAAGCTTTCATCAAGTAACAAATAATAAGTGTATACACTAATATGGTGGTTGAATATTTTGATTTGGAGTCTTTTAACGAGTTAATAAATGAACCTAGCCTTTGTCGATTGAAGAAATTGCTTCAAAACAGTTTCATAAACCATCGCTAGGGGAATAAAAAGTTGTTCATTAAACCAAGTTGAGTAAAAATTATAGAAGCTAATTCATTCTTCAAGTAAATACCATATCACATAAATTGTGGAAATATACCATTAGATTTGTTTTGGGAATTGTTATGTTAGATCTTGCACAAGCAAATCCAAAATAAAATAAAATTGTAGAGGACAAAGATGGAAGACAATTTATTTCACACAGAGTAGAAGTATATCTTCTTTTCTCAAGAATTTATGGGGGTGTATTTAACATGGTTCACCACCATTTATAGTTATACAAGTTTGGCATGCATTAAGGAATGCATAAAGATAAGAAATAATTTGAAAACCCCCTCACACCATTATAGAATTTAAATAGTCATCATTATGGAGAGAAATATTTTGTTGTCATAAACCAACAATCTTGACCTTGAAAACAATTTTCCTTATACCTTGCCAAATCCCATTTCATCACATTTTCTCTAATCTAATAGAAACCAAACTCTACTAAAACTTCTCTAACAGTACTGGTTTTTTGGACATATTTGCAAGAAATTCTTGAGCATGGATCTCCTTAAGGCCTACTTCACCTCCATTAATAACCCATCTTACAGAATGGTATTTACTAGAAATTTCCCCAAAAGGTGCAAAGAGACGCCGATAGGATATCTAAATTGGAAAAAAATTCCCCTTTTCATTTCTCCAACAAAAATTTTCGAAAATATTTCCTTTTTCATATCTCTATCAAAAAATTTCAAAATCATATCTTAGCATAGAATTAAATGTTCTTGTATAAATACACAATGGTGAAGTCATTTTTAGAGAAATTTGTATGAAATCTGCCACAAGAAACAACAAAATAATGTTTTATATTTGTTGCTAAGAGATTTCAGATGACAAAAATAAGCCTTGTATTCCTTACCAATACTCAATGAATTCTCTTAATGAATCACTGACATAGAAGAAGTTTACAACAATAGTTTAGATCAAAACTCATGTGTGGACATTAATAGGAATTTGATGTAAAAAAAGTGTGATTGAGCCAATCTTTAACCAATAATCCAAGCGTTGTAGTTATTAACGAAAAGTGAGATTTCTAAATTCTTTGTCAGCTTTTAAGTTTTAAGCCATCAAGCTTGACTAACTTTATTTTTGAATGACTTGTAAGGGGATCGTACAATGGAACTCCTAAGTGTCCAAATAGTTTGTTTGTTATCAGGAAACTTTAAGTACATTTGATAGTTCTCCAAGACAACCAGTTACCCAACTATATGTCTTAGAAATCTTTCCATGTGTGAGAAAAAATGTGGCAAACTTCTTCCCTGAAAAAACTAGACATTATCTACCAATTTTGGCCTCTTTCAAGTGCAAATTGTTGTTATTAACAACATAATATTGTAAGAGACTCAAAGTGATTTTTGGCACTTTTATGCACATAAATGAGGGTTGATATCTAAAGTTGTTTAAGCATGGAAATGAGGCAGAAATTTTATGTCATTCTCGGAAAAAATTCAAGTCCTATTGTTGTGTAATTTTGTTTCCAGATTTCTATTTGTCAAGACTGAATAAGAAAAACATTCTAGCTGGGTTTTCCCCTTGCGGTTTCTAGGGTACATTCTGTGTCATTTTTGTGTGGGGTTATGTTAAATTTCACTGCAAATATGTTTAAAAGTTTTGTGTATTTAATTTTCTAAGTACATGCATAGGTGAAGACTTAATGAAAATTAAATCAGCTGTAGAGCCTTCAAGAAATCAACACATTGAAAACGAAAATAGCTTCTAAAGTAAGATCTGTCCAACAAAACTCGATACACATTAAGAAAATTAATGACATATTGAATAGCGTCATTTAACGCTTTATCCTATGAGCCACAATACCAATTTTTAATGCCAAATGTATCACTCTGATCTATATTAGCTCGGTATTTTATGGAAGAATAAAAGTGATTACTGGTGTGCATCCTTTATGTTATTGTCCTTGAAGATTTGTTTCTGAACTTATTTTTTATCAAATTTCTGAATCAACAGAAAGATTGTAAGAAAAATATGTTAGTGTCGTACATATCAACTAATTTTCCTTCTCTTATTTGTATGATGATTAGGAGAAAAGTACACGAATAGGAAAGTGAATAAGTCCAACATGACAACCAACAATGGGATAGATCCATGTAATGGAAGAGGTATAGTCCAAGAACAAGTTGCGAAGAATCAGATTTAGAATCCTATGAATGCCCAACATTGGTTTTCCCAATGTTCCTTTGATTGCCAAAGCTGCTTAACCTTTTCTCTCTGAAGCCTCTGCTTCCAATACTCCTGACAACTAAGAGACATCGAACACATTCATAACTGTTCAGATACCAAATTGATATATTATACATTCAAATATAAATCCACCAAACAAAGAGATTTTCCTATGGAAACAATATATTCCCTTTTCTTTTGTCTTGGAAAGAAGTGAACAATGGGAAAATTTTTGTCCTTTTCCTTAAAAATACTTGACTCACTTAAACACACAACATTGCTAAAAACCCTTGTCTAGAATTAGATTAAATGAAATGAAGAGATAATATATATATTAAAAGATAAAGTGAAGGTACGATTAAAAAAGTTAAAAACAAACACAATTAATTGACACCAGAATTCTCACCTGTTGGCATAAAGGACATTTGGAGTTAGGCTTTGCACTATACAAACCATCCACAGCTATAACTGTAGCAGCAAAACAAGCACAACTGAAGTAGAAGATATGACCGCATTTCAAAGAGACTGGGTCAAAAAATGTTTCCTAAGCAATGAAAGAAAATGGGAAGAATTTTAGGACACTTCTATAAACCATTTATTGCACTATGCCCACATTTAAGGCTTCTACCAATAAAAACACTACACTCTAGATTTACTCAAATCCCTAAAGTGAAAATTGTTCATTTTGATGTATAAACATTGGTAATTTGAGTTTGATTTTAAGTTTGAACTTATACCAATAGAAACACGATACTTTCCCAATTTACTCAAATCTCTAAGATTACATGTTGATGTATAAAATTGGATAATTTGATTTTTATTTTGAGTTTGGCTTACAGGTAAAACTCTCTACACCTATGTTTTAATTGTGATTTAGGAAAATATGAAATGGCTACTTATAAATTTTCAATCATCACAATTTATCCATTTACAATTTCTCTTGTATCAATCTTGAGTCAATATTGATGGCTCAGTGCACTCTCCAAGTCACTCCCCTAAAGAAAAGGAGATAATGTATAGAACCAAGTTACTTCACTTTGATGTGCTTAGAAAAGAAGGAAAACCATACCCATTGCCATTTGTAGGCTAGTATGTACAAAAGAGACCTTGACTAATTTAATTGAATTTTTCCTATATCTACAGGACATCACACACTCTTTAATTTACAATGGCAGCAAATGATTCACAAGATTTAATAAAATATAGAAGTATTTCTAACTATGTAATGCCCCTATTTTGTCTAAAAATTTCTTTATAAAGCATGGCCTTCATCTTTTAGAATGTACTACACCTCCCAAAATGTTTGGCAATCATGAGTTCTAAAAGCAATATCATATTTTCCAATGTCCACATTTACCTGTATCTATGAAACAACATAGCTTATAGTGACTCTCCTCTTTGTTAGAAAGATGAAAAATGGTTAGCATTACTCCTTTTTCTTCAGTTTTACCGTGTTCTCAAATACTGCCCTTCTCAGGAATTTCCTCCCAAGTTTTTAATTTGAGTATTAATATCCTTCGTATTGAGTCCTTTCCTTCTTCGTTCTTAAGAAATATAGGCAATAGTTTTGTACACCATTTCCAAACAATGATGATGCAAATCAAACACATGGGCTAAAAACTGCAAAAGGTCAATGAACTTAATAGAGTACTTGCATACATAAATTACATCAACTCACCAGGCACATGGAACAAGTCAAGTCAATGTCCAACTTGAATGAATCAAGAAGAGTACATGACACAAATTTTTTCTCACCATCAAAGGTCAGTGAATAGTCCCCATAAAAATCAGACACACACGTAAGACTATCCTTGGAGTTCATTAAATTGATGCAGAAGGCAAGAAGCTTGTTCAACCAGGGAGATTGAAGAACTTCCATTTGCATAGTTTGTACATGAGTTTTAAATTCCTGTCATTGCTTAGAGTAATGAACTTGACAAGAAAAAACAACATGATGTTGGCAAATCTTCTGGATATACAAACTTGAAAGATGTCAATATTTTATTTCAAAAATAAAGACATTATCCTATTGTTCATAAATGAAAAAATTAATTCAATAAGTACATCAAACAACCATGTCAATGGGGAAGCTGCTAGAGAATTTCCCTTTTTTCTAAGAAACGAAAAACCCACATTAGTCGAGGCTAGTAGCCCAATCTCTATTGATACAATCTGAAGACCCCAAAGTGGCTGATTGTAATAACATGTTGGTGCTTTGTTAGGGGGGAGAATTCCACTCTTGCTAGACACCTCTAGGTCTTGGGTCATACACCCATTTCCTTATATTTGAGAAAGGCAGTTTTAACATAGATAGTATTTGCAAATAAACCAGTACCCTTTTTATATCATCACCTAAATTATTATAGTGGAATCATGTGCTTACAAGTAGCATCTAGACCTAGTCATGTAGCCCCTACATAAGTCCAGACATCATACCAATTTAAGTTTAACCTCATACCTAGGAGATACCTAAAGCATCTCTTGAAATGAAAAAAAAAATAATAAAATAATAATCTCATCTAGTAAAACTACAAATAACAAAACAAAAAATCTAACCCTATACGATAAACTAGAGATGGAGGAATGAAAACATGAACTCGTGTATTAGAGTATTTTGTCTTGAGATTAATCATTAATATTGAAAATTATATAGAAAAAAATTAACCAATTCTTGTTATTAATGTTGATATGGAGAGACCTTGCCATATTTTTTTAGTATCTTGCGCATTGCGAGAGCGTTTATGGAAACATATTTTACTAAATTTCCCCTTTCCTTGATCATTACAAAGTGATCACCCATCCTTTTACTTGTCAGCCACACAAGATACTTCCCAAATCTAATGGCAAGGTGCAATTCTAGTAACTATTTTTCACGCGTATTGAAGAAACAAACCACACCAACCATCTCATTCAATAGTGATGGAAAGAACTTCCTGTCACACACTGGATACAAATAGGAGCCCAATTTAAGTCATTTTTCAAATAAAAAATGAAATGACAAGAACCAAATGCACAACTTTGAGCTGCTTTGCAAAATTTATGCCTCCATACGTGGAATACATTTTGATACTTAAATTAGAGTAAGAACCTGTAAGATCTTTGAAATTACTCAGAAACTGAATCAAATTTAATTGTAATCTTCACAAAAATGCTTTACGGGGTCTAGCACAAAGCAATAGGAAAATAAAATCAATCTGTATTAATTTAGAGGCAATCGAAATTGAGCGTAACGCTGAGCTGTAATTACATGGTTTCTGGCTTCCGAAATAACAATATATTTTGACATATGTCGATGCATCTGTGGTGCTCTCAATCTAAAGGAAGTTCTCTATGCACAAATTTACGCATGTAGCCCAGGGCAAAGAGAAACAACTGAAATTGCAATGTGATTTCTTAAGAAAGAAGTCAAACATTTACTTTGCATTTAGAAAGAGAATGACAAGTTCTGATTTGTACAATGCAAATATCACATTTCCTTAAGTAATAATTAAATATCACATTTCCTTAAATGATAATTATAACAAAGATTTGAGGAGACATTAAATTACTTTTACTCATTTCTTATTAAATGAATGATTTAATTCAAAATAATAATAATAATAATGGCATCAAGGCAAGCTTCTCACTACTTTCACATCACAGAAGAGAGAAATTCTTTTGCAAAAGCATAATACTCACAACTCGTAGGAATTATCCATATGAAAGAAGCATTCACTATTAAATAAATCATTATTTTTTAAGAGAAGAAAAATAAAAATAAAAATAGTTAATAAAAGCTAATTGAATCATTGCTAGAAACTATTGCTTTTACTGTGTAATTATGTGCTTCCATGGCTATAATCGATATGAGGCCATTAAAACAGTGTATCTTTCTAATTGATTTTCTTCTCTTGTTTTTCTTGAAATATACTTATTTCTTATAAACAAATGATAAAAGCCCAGCATTCCCTTCTTACTGTTGGTTTAGTGGATGTTGTGAGGTACCTTCCATGCTGATAATCTGCAATGCTCCCATATGTTTTAAATTGTAAGCAATGATCGATGTAGGTGGTAGTAAACATTGATGAAAGCGACTGACCTACCTGATCCCACCTAACTTGCTCTATACAATCCAAGTCCTGCTAACTTATTGAAATATATAATCCAACCTCTACTCACCCCACTGAAGAATATAGGGTCTCACTCGCTATACCCATGCCTGCTTGCTAGGCTGTAGAGGTGGAAATAAAGTGAACTGAACAAACCAAGAAAGTGATGTCCCTTGCAGAACCAGAACAGACGGGAGGTATAGGCCCCTCCTAGGGCCCTATTTTTCCCTCTCAAATTCCATCCTACCTCAGGCGAAACAAAACACGTAACTCGATCACCTTACGCTCTTCTCCTTTCTACTGAACTTGAAGAACGAAGCTCACCATGTTCATGGCATGGTTTTCTTGCACATCATGGTCTTAGAGTCCTGCATCTGCTGCGTGAGCTCTGGAACAGCTTGGAACAATCAACACTCTGTATTTCTACAACCCTCGAGAGGCTAGGGAGTGAAACCCGTCATGAAAAAATGAAGAGAATCATGTTCAATGCAAGCTTCCTCAAGTTTGAGTTCATGTTTAGTGCAAGCTTCCTCAAGTCCGAGTTCAGCTCCGTATTTGGAAAGCCTACCATTCCGCATGTAAATGAGAACCATGATGCAACACAAGTGGAACAGACGTCATTTCGCCCGTAACTAAAAACCATGATGTAACACAAGTGGAACATAGTTCAAAACCTTTTCTTGCCGTAGATTTGTCTCATCGGGCGACCATACGAAGTGACAGGTGTCAAAATATAGGTGAAAGGGTAGACGAAAACGAAATATGCACTGATTCAAAAGAAGGCATATCGGCCTCAATGTTCTTAGTATTTATTTCATTGGCTAATTTTTTAACCATTGTAGTGCACTTTGAATATTACATAATACATTCATCTTGTCCTGCTTATTTCCATTATTTCCAAACTCAAGTAGAAGATCTTTTAACAAAATTACCTTTTTGCATGCCTATGGAATAACAATATAATCTCTTTCAGTTGTGGATAAAGCAACTATTTCTTAAAGATTTGAAATCTAAATAAGACATATTCTTGCAAGAGTGAAGACATAACTTGAAGTAGATATTCTCCTATCCAAAACACTTGTCAAATTTGAAACAATATAACCACAGATTGAATCACTATAGCCATCAAAGCCGATGCAATGATTACTTGTGTCTCTAAGATACCAAAGTGCCCATTTTACTATTGTCTGATGATATTTTTTTTGTATTTTCCATGTATCTACTATCAATTCCATCTGCATGTGAAATATTTGGTTTGGTACATACCATCACATACATTAAACATCCCACTGCACTAGCACACAATATATGAGACATATAATCCTTTTCTTCTTTACTACTTGGACAGAATCTTGAAGAACTCTTCAAATGAGAAGTAAGTGGGATATTTACAGGTTTTATATTATCCATACCAAATTTTATGAGTATTTTCTCCACATACTTCTATTTTGATAACTAAAGCTTACCATTTTCCATATCTATATGTATTTCCATGCCCAAAATTTGTTTTGTAGCTCCTAGATCCTTCATATAAAATTTCCTAGCCAACTGAGCCTTTAACTTGCTTATCTGGCAACCATGATTTTTCTTACAACAAGCATATTGTCAACATATAACAAATTTACCAACTTAATGAGAATTATAAACTTAAAATGATAACTCTAGCCCCAAAACCCCTATTTTTTGGGAAAAAAACATGAAAAAATACCCTGAAATTAAAAAGTGGTGATGCTGCATCACCCATTTTTTATGGTTAAAATTTCAACATTTTTCCCCTGTGGCATTAAAAACCAAAATCATCATCACAAAAAACCTTAAAATTGCAACAATTTTCAACGATGACATTAAATATCAAATAGCATGACTCTGAAAAATCTTAAAATTATAACATTTTTCAACACATAATTAAAATCAAATATCATGAGTAAAAAAACATTAACATTTCAACATTCTACAACCATGACATTATAAACTAAATGTTACGACTAAAAAAAACTTTAAAAATCAACATGTCAATCAAAGAGTCATTCTACCAAGAGCAATTTTTATTTTTATTTTTTTTAAAGACTAAATTATAGCTTTTGAAATCTTAGCCTAAGACAACTTGACCTGTTTTCAATGGAACACTAAAATAGCAATATTTTTATAAACCACAACCTATCAAATTATCATTAGTTTATACAAAATCATGAAAATGACCCTTTTAATAAAAACAAGATTACACAAAATTTATTTTATGATTAAAACATGAATATTTTATTTAAAAAATAATAAATTAAATGATTAAAAGATTATAAACCATTTAAAAAAACAAATAAAAAATGATTAGAACCAAAATTTTAAAGAAAATTAAAAACATTAGAAAAACTTAAATACAACGATTTTTTTTTGAAAATCTATATAGAAATAATAATAACCAATAAAGTGGTATACACACACTTAGAAAGAATATATATTATATATATATATATTAATTAAAACTCTTAAAAAATGCCTCTTTTTTTGGAGAAAGCCGAACCATTTTTTAAAAAGGGAAAACAAAACTAAAAAATAAAAAATAAAAGAAAATTAATATGCCCTCAAACTGATTCTGCTTGGCTAAGAGCTCGTCTTTCTTAGACGTAAGGAAACAATTTAGCGACCTAAGGCCCAGAGGCATCTGCAAGGAGTGAAAGCCCTTACAAGTACTTATAATAGGCGTGGTTTTCCTTGAATAACAATGATGAGTCAACCTACATTTTCGGATAATAGTTACTGATGATTGTCCACACTGTTGGTTTTAAAATTGAGTTATAATAGGTTTTCTTAGTGTATATGTGCATACAACAAAAAAAAATTAAACAAATACATTAAAATTTTAAAAGATGAAAATTTTGATTTTTTTTTAAAGAATTAAAAAAGCAAAAAAATTATAGTGTAGGTTTGCCACGTAGGTCGAGGGGAGATACTGGGAATTACCCTCTCCCAGAATAATTCATTTTTCTTATTTTTTTTAAATGAACCTTTATTTTTATATTTCCCTATTTTTTAACTTTTTAAATTACTTTTATTGATTTATTATTTATTAATTTTTTTAATAAATATATTTTTATTTTTATTTTCAATTAATTATTTATGTTATTTTTTAAAGCATTTTAATAGTTTTAGTTTTCTTACCCCATATCTAGTGTCCAAACGAATACAGAGAGCATTAATCATCCCCATGAGCAATGCACCAAAAACAATTAACTTAGGGGAATGACGACACCTTTGTGACACTCTCCTCAAAGCCCATAGATCAAGATGAGGTGATGGTGGAAAGAACTAATTCCCCTAGTATTTATGGTGTGATCAAGCCTGGTACACTCGTTCATTTGATTGCTAGGACAAGCACCATGTTAAGAATGTCATCGTTAACCGCAACAACGGTCACAAAATCAGGCTACAAAAACTCAAAGGTGGTAGTTGCAAATGGTTTGAGGTAAAAACTATAAGCTTTGCAACTGTGGTGAGGGAGCACAATCATCTTTGTAGTGGAGGTGGTGGAAGAGGTAGGCCACCTCCCCCTCCCTCGCATGGAAAGGGAGATGGAAATTTCAACGAAAACATTCCTTGTTGTCATTGGTGCATGGTAGTATATGTTGAAGCCTAGGAGTTGTGTAACACACGCGACCACCTGTGGGCTCTTTGCAATGTGCTAGGTTTCCATTTCAGGGATCAAGAAAAAGGCATAGTGGTGATTAAAGGTCGAATTATTGACCTTGATTTCTACTTGAATAACAATCAGGTTTCATTATGCATGGTTGCTGACACTCCATGTATGCAACTTCAAAATTCCTCTTCACCTTCAATACACATTGTGAAGGGTTCATCCTCTTAGTCTCGTATTGGCTCTGTTGCGCAAGGCACCAGACATCATAGTCAGTCTTGGAGGAGATAGGGGAGAGTCTCTCTTCCATGCATCAACAACAACATAGTGGCACTGAAGGCACTCCAGTAGATCCAACATTTTCATGTAGCAGGGGTGTCCATGCCAGCAACCATGGTGGCATCAACTTCCCTCACTGAGCTATGCACCCTGCGCCATCTGGTCAACCCACCTCAACTGGGTATCCTTAGCTCGATGAAGATGAATACTACAAACCTACTCCTATGGAATGGGAATATCCACTAAAGCGTTAGATGGGACATGCACATTTATGGCACTACGATTTAGGACTTCTTGTGTTCTTCTCTTTTTGCCATTCTTTGTCTTGATTTATTGAACTTTCTAGGAGGATACATGGTTTCTCCTTCTCGAGCAGATGCTCCCTCTTGCATTACTTTTGTGACTACCAATAATTTTTCCTTCGACTCAGGCTGACTACTTCCAGGTCAAAGAACATCCATGCATGTAATCACTGTGCATCATACCTAATACAAAGCTTTCTAACTTACAAAAAAAGTTTTTTGTTTTTGTTGTTTTTTAAAATTAATTATCTAATTAATTTATTTTTTTGGCATTTTTTGCATTTTTAAAAGTTTTATTTATTTATGTTTTCCTTTTTTTTTTTAACTAGAATGAGAATTTATAGAGAATCGGTAACTTCGAAATATCACTGGCGAAGATTACACCAGATACAACTATTTCATAAATGCCACAATGAGATTGCTACAACATGTATCTTGAGACTTGAACCCACATATATGGGAAACAAATTATTCACCACACTACCCAAGCTAGCATCCTTTGACCTTATGTGTTTTCATTCTTAAAAAAATGTTTTTTCCTTAATTTTTGAAAAGAAATTAACCATTTTTTTCTCCAAGGGGAACAATTTAATGGACGATCAATGTGTTATGAAGACTGTGCAAATTTGAGGTTTAAATCCCTAATGTACAATGTGGGTTGTGTGTGGGGGTGTGTATGGATTCATGTTGAATTTATAGTGGGAGCATTCTGAATCAATCCTATGTCATGCAAGTACGAGTCCGACCCAATTATCAATTCTTCTAGATGAAAAAAAAAAGAAATTAGCGTATTTTAGTTTTTCTAGAATAAAACGCTGATTTTTTTATCCATTTTTATTTGTTTTTAAAAATGGATTTCTGCCCTTAAAAGAAAATATTTGCAATTTTTTTCTTAAATATTTTAAATGTAAATTATTAAAATAGAGATAATTAACAATTAAAAAAATTTATGTAATGGCACTTTTAGATTTATAGTCTTTATTTTCAATGGTACCAATGTTACCAATGGTGAAGGTTGTAATGTCAAATAATTAGTAATTTTAAACCAAAAATAAAATAAAATAAAACTTCGAAAAAATTGAGATATGATTAAAAAAAGAAAAAAAGAAAAAAAGAAAAACAAAAGGTAGAAAAACTTTAGGTGCTAATTTTTAGGGTTTTTTTTATAGTAATGATATTTTTTCTTTAATGCTATTGTTGAAAATTGTTTGAATTTAACCCTTAAAAAGGGGGTGATGCTGCATCACCATTGCTGCATTTCACTATGTCTTTTCATGTCTTTTGTAGTCATGATATTTGGTTCTTAATGCCAAGATTGAAAAATGTTTGAATTTTAACTCGCAAAAAAGAGAGGTGATGCTAGATCATCACTTTTACATTTCAATGTGGTTTTTCATGTCTTTCATAATCATGATATTTGGTTTTTAATGTCATGGTTGAAAAGTATTGGAACTTTAATTGTGGAATGAAAAAGGATGATGCTGCATCACCACTTTTCAGATTCAACATGAAAATCATGATTCGATGCGACCTCCAAAAAAATGAGAACTTGATATATTTCTTGTTAAATTGGTAACTTTGTTATATAACACCAAGATAATGAATACACCATATAAATATTTGAAGTAAACACAATGTTCATACACACTTCTAGTAAATTTTTGACTCACCATGAAGGAATCTAACTTTTACCATTGCTAGACAATGATTTCTTGAGCTTGCAAACAAATCTTATCTTGCGATCTTGAACAAACTCTTATGGTTGTTCTCTCTCTCTCTCTTTCGATATAGATATATATATATATCGAAATCTCCACGTAGAAATGTTGTTTTAACATTTCACTTCAACTCAAGGTCAAATAAAACAACTAGTACTAATACAACATGAATATAATAAGATTGATAATAAGTGTATCTGAGCATCACACAACAAATTACTCCTTTGATCCTTTTTGGGTTTTGATGGCGGTTGGAAGGCATAATCTAGGGTTTGTTAATAGAGGGTGACCAACATCGAGGCTACAGGTTTGTAGGTGGTTTGACTGGGGTGAAGGGGGTCTTCGTAAGCTAGTAGAACCTGTTTCGACTGACTTTTCATATAGCTATAGTCATATGGTTGTTTTTGTCTCCGACCTTGAATTTAGATGAAAAATGTATTTTTCAATCAGTTACCTAGGATTTTGGAAGGAGTTTTTCTCGAGCTAGGAGGGGGTCTTCTGTGGAGCCTCGATTTTCTGGTTTGGAGTATGGTAGTTATGGGATACATGCTAGCGATTTATTTTTGGGTTCACTGTTTCCCCTGCCTCCTTTGGAAGGTAACAGTGGTCAGAAGCTAGTGGGGTCGACGAATGAAAACATCTGGGCCCCCTCTTCTTGCAGGGGCTTCCTCTTATAGATTATGGGGAAAATCTAGAGGGGTTTCAGGTGCTTGGGTTTGAAAACCACTTGGGTTATTCTCTAGGTGATGGTTTCTTACCCCTTTTTGAAGTGGATTCAGGGTTTTAATATTTGACTATGGGGATGGTTTCAGAGGTTGAGAAGGTTTTAGAGGGTTTTTAGCCGGCTTCATGTAGTCTATTGAATAGCTTTTTTGTGGAAGGTGTTGGTGGCAATAACTAGGATGAGCCTTAAGTTTGTGAGAATCATGTAAAGAGATTTGTGGGCGAATAAATATCACATTCACTTGTTAATGGGTTGTTTGGTTCCAGGTCCAAGCTAAAGAAATACAATGTATTGGAAAGTGCTAAAAATTCAGCTACTTACCAACTTAGCTTTGGGGTTGATGTTGAGACGGAACATGCCGAGTCACTACTAGAAAATTCCCTCGTTGGTCATGCTAGGGGATGAAAATATGGTATTGGTACTCTGCAAGAGTGGCTCAGAGATGAGATTTATCGTGGTTCAATCCTCCCCTAATATTTTATTGTTGGAAAAATGATGGACTCAAATAAATTTTAAATTCCATGAGGAGGTTGAAAGGATTGCAAGCTTAGTTTGGTCTATAGACTTGACCCTTATTGCATTCAAATTTTGGAATCCACTTTTCGATGGAAGTCGAGACCGGATTGATGTGGCTCCTATATGGGTAATGATCCCTATTTTATCCTCCAACATGTGAATGAAAAGAGATTTAAGGGCCTCGGGAATAGTCTATGGGTTTTCTTGAAAGATGACTACTCCTTCAAAGAAACTAAGGATATATCAATGGTGAGAATTTTGGTGAGTCTTAATCTGTGTAATGGCCTCTATGAGACCATCAATATTGGAAGAGGTGTGGAAAGGCTCCACGTGATCGACTACGAATGGGTATCGTTTAGATGCAAACGATGCCATAAATATGGGCATATAGTCTAATTTTGAAGTCCCCATTTCAAAAGAGGATTATTGTAGGGGGAGGCTAAGAAAAAGATGAAGGTTGATTCAAAGACATATTTGGGGGCTTTCTTGAAGGATGGGGAGGCGGTTTTTTTGGAGAAGGTAAAAATTATGGAGGAACCACTTGACTTTGACATGCCAGAAGCAAGGTTGATCATTAGGGATTCGACTGAAGGCAAAGGTGTTCCTACCTAGGTTACTGGAGGGATGTCTTCCATAATCACACTTTGTATAGCTTTTCATCCCTCCCTTTCTAATGCATCTTCTCTTGCATTATCTTTTTCTAGTATGGGCTTAGATTGGGGGATTGCATCTAGGGGTTTGGGGTCTGTTGTGTCTTCTTCTGTCTCAATAATTGTTTCAGCCCAGGTTCCCTGTCATATTCCTCCCTCATCATTGGATATTTTCTCCCCAAGAACTTCTATTTATTCGTGTCAATATCCCCCCTTAGGGGATTTTGATGTTGGAAAGATCCTTTACATTTTATGCTCTAGAGAAGTTTTTCCCACTTCTAATGGCTAACCTAGTAGTCTTGGCCAAATCGTTCTTTCCTCTTCATGTTCTAAGTCTCATGGGACAAAATATTATTTGTCTAAAGCCAAAGAAAAATCTAGATACGAGATGGCTATGGAAATATAAATATCTATTACTGGGGCGCTTAGAGTTTTGAATGCCCAGCGTTTGGTTTGCCCATGAAATTTTTATCCTTTATGTAATACCCTCCTCCCACATTTACCCAAGATAACTGGTCCACTAGGGTAAACATGTGATGAAGAGTTACTATGATATGATTCAACTTCCCAAGTATAGTTAAGGAAGTGGAAACGACATGAAAAGACTAATCTGACCTTCCACACATGCTACAGAACCTCTACGAACCAACCAATCTTTCCAGGTGACCAATCCCCAAGGAAACTTGCTTTTTAACTACCCTAAAGCCTTAGTCGCTACCATGACAAGGAATTCATGCAATTGGGATCCTCCAGTCACTCCCACAACAAGGAATCCATGCGACTGTGGCCTTTTTCAAGTAGTTCTGTGCCAACGACCCCAGATTTTGTGCCACATTTTCAGGGCTAGGGCTCAGGCCATTGCCCATAAATTCATGAAACTTCCAAAAATGATAAATAACATAGAAAAAAGGGTTCTAATGCAAACATTTGATCAATGAATTGAATGGAATCCTACTAGCCATGACATGCATTTCTTCAAACATATCACAAATATGTAATCTACAGGTCATAACAATAGATCTGAGCATATGGTTCTCATACGAATCTGAGATTTGTAAGTAAGTATTGATGCCTTATAACAAAAACTGAAATATAATCTATTTGGTCATATATTCATTGTTCATTCATTTTCTAATAAAAAAACGATGAGAGCCATACATTAGGACTGTTATAAAACATCCTCATAACCAACATATATTCAACATAAATAACAAAGGTATAAAAAAAATAAAAACCACATATGAACAAGTATATTTACCCACCAAATACAAGATGAAAGGAGATCTTATTAACATATGCAAATTGCAACTAGGTTTAGGACTTCCACGTACCACCTGACCATAGACTGGCTGAACCAAATATTTCTTTAAGCCAATCACCCCTGTGCCATATTCCAAGCATAAATGTGGGATCTCATGGAACAAATCTAACAAAACCAAACCAGGGCTTCCAGAGGCCAAACCACCTCAACCCTCAACCAGTGATTTCAACTCACAGTCAAACATCACTAAAAATCACCAGTTTTCTCTCTACCCAAGTTTTCCAGGGCTCCAAAACGTTCATTCCAACCACGACTTCCAGGACTAGTAACTCAACCCACAGTTGCTACCCAATTTCTAGAGCGTTTTCCCAACAAGGGCTTCTAGGACTAGTAACTCAACCCATCAAGGGCTTTCAGAGCATTTTTCTAACCAAGGTTTCCAGGACTAGTAACTCAACCCAAGCTGTTATAGGGTTTCCAGAGTGTTTTTCCAACCAAGGCTTGCAGGAACTAGTAACTCAACCCACAACCATAAGGAACATAAGGACCAACCAGAAAACAAAAGGAAAGACATCCACAACACCATGGCTATCCAAGAAATGGAAAGGCTAGGAAAATCCACCATCAATCGAGGAAATCCTCCATGCTAATGAAAAATCATGACTAATAAACCACATGCATGTTCCATGCATGCCAAAACTAGCAAGGAAATCATACATGAAACTTGGTACTTGTAAGCAAAACCTGATGTAGCTGCTGATCCCTATGTACTGTTACACTTTCCTTCTCTTTTGTTTCCTTCTTGCTCCAAATCCCAATATGCCACACTCCTCCAAGGGTGCTCCAAGAAAATTGTAAGTGTCCAAGAGTATGAGAGAGAGAGAGTAGAATAGAGAGCTCCTAGTTAAAACTGACAAAAGTCTATCAACTAATCTTCAAAGAGATTTTTATTAATGAGGCCTCTATTTTCTTCATTTTCCCATTATTTTCCTTCATTTTCCTCCTCAAATGCAACCAGTGACCTTTCACCTTCCTTTTCTCCTAATTTCCATTTTTTCATAAATAAAATGCTAATAAATGTCTCATGCCTTTCCAAAACCTTTGTCATTGCCTTTGCTATTTTCCATAGCCATTAATTAATCACAAGTGATCCCAATCAACATTTTTTTGCCCGATATTCATCTTGGAATACGTGTCCCATGACCATGGTTATTATTTTTTCCTTTATTAACCTCATTACATGGATTTTTGATTAGGGTTGTTATAGAACCCTCCCCCTTGTGGGAACATCATCCTCACTGTTCAATGACACCCACAACCAACAAGATTGCTGAAAAGCAAAAAATAATTCCCATGGAGGTTTTCAGCTTAGCTCGTTGCAGTATTTATAATGATCATTCTACTGAAATTAAACCAACATGACAACATAACAACATGTGTTAGCGGCTACAACACCCCCCAAAATTTTTCCTATGCTTCGTTTTGGAGCCTCCCTCCTAAATCACAACAACTCATCTTACACTGACCCAGGTACTTGTGCTTTGATTGAGCTTTATATTTTTCATTATAGCTTGTGTTTCCTCACTTGACTTACTGTCTAACCCATAATCCAATCTCTTCACTTGGTTTCAACCTGGTTCCAGGCTTGCCTTAGTGAACTACACATTCCAAGCCAACAACGAGGCTTCAACTCCAAAATTGCGTAGAGCCAACTGACATCCAACCTTCAGCTGGGAAATTACGTAGAACATGAGAGGTAGCTAGGGCCACTCAACCCAGAAATTGAACAAAAGATTTTCCCTCAACAACTGCTTGATACATGAGCCAGTGAGTTGCCTAGTTCTCCCCAGAACTGCACAATCTCTTCGAGAAATGCATGGTGGTTTCTCCTGAAAAAGAAAAAATAAAAAATAGAAAAATCATCCCTAGAAAATAGGGATCTATTTTTAGCAGTCCGGAGGGGGCACTCGAGTTATTTTGGAAATTTCCACTAAGTGTCGCTTTTTCCTTGATTATTGGTCTTCATGTCATAAACCATGAATTGACAAAATCTATTTAATTGGCATAGCCAGAGCTAATTTTCACATTGAATCTTGGATCTCTGGCATTCCTGAGGAGATCAAGGAACCTTCAGCTCAGTCATGACAACTTTTCTGGGTAAGTTTTGCTTTTCTAGTCTTTTGCTGCTTTTTCTGTCGCTTTTGTTTGTTTAGCTTGTGAGAGTGTTGTTTCACCCGTTTTATTGAACGACCACAGGAGTTTTAATTTGTTTTATCTCGTAGAATTTTTTTTTTAGGTTTTTCATTTGCTTTCCTAAGTGTTGCATGCATAATTACCCAGTTTTTGTAGTATCGGATGCCATTGCGACAACTCACATAGTTCATTTTCCTTCAGTTTGATTAATTCCTGCACTCATCTCACTTGCATGCATGATCATTCACTCATATCTGCACCCAAAATCATTCAATCCTCTAGATCTATTTGATTTATCACTTCCCTTTGGAAAATCTGGGCTTGGCCCTAATATCATTTTCCCAAGCATGCAATGTGCATTTCTGGAGCTCAAGCCCTTAGCCTTGGCTTCTGTTATTGCACAGAGGTTGTCTAGGCTAGGCACCAACATCACACTGCATAGTTCCAAGCGCCAGTTTTGAGCCTAGCCATTAGGATTGCGCGATGCACAGTTTCACTCGGCCTAAGCCAGACTGAATTGCACATTGTGTAGTTCCAGTCAGTAAGACCTCTCCACTGACTGCTGGGACTGTGAAATGCACAGTTCCAATTGGCAGTTAATCACCTCTGAAAGACAATATTGTGCAATCCTTCTCAACGGTTTCCCAGTTTTCTTCTTGGTCTATTCTTAAAGTGCTTTTGGTTTCAAGCTAACATTTGCATTCCATGAGTGTCCTCTCTGTCTCTAGGTATAACAACTGTTGAGAAACTCTCTTGCAGTTACAAGTAACATGGCTTCCAAGAGAGTTGCATGAAAGGATACTGTTGAGAATAGCATTAGGGAAGAAGATGAGAAGGTGTCAGTGAATTTTCCAATTTATCAGACACTTAGCTATTCATTGAGAAGGGCATGAAGTTAGCATGGAAGAAAATCAAGGATATCTTTGCAAGGGACTTCAATGAAGATCTAGAGGATTGACAAGTTTATATCAGTGTCCACCGGTCATGCTTACATAAGGTTGCATGCAAATACCCTGCCTTCCCATGTGTGGACATAATCCATTGGATTATCTCACACACATATATGGAGAATATGATATTGAGCAGTTCTAGTGGGATACAACTTGCCAACTTCAGGGCGGAGAACTATCAACAGATGTATCATTTACCTCAGCCGGTGAACCGCATGGATTCACTTCTCTATGCCACCCATAGATTTGTGAACACTAGATATACTGTAAAGCACTGGGTGAAAGAGCCATCAAAGTTTAGAGTGACACCCACTCATGTTTACAGGATAAAGTTGCTTAGGAAGGCATACTACTTCTTGATCATATTTTCATGCCGATTATACGGTCAAGAGAGCATGAAGACATTTCCAGAAAATTGGGTGGTTGTGTTGGACCAGTTTGTCAATGATGGAAGGCCATTCAACTAGTTGTATCTGTTGGCTCTTCAATTGAAAATCAATGTAAATAATACTCGGAATCCGCCCAAGGATGAGTAGGAAAGATTATACATGTCCGCGTATTTACTTGATGCAATATGTGCCCAACATCAGTTTCCTGGCATGGGTTGGAAATGGACACCAAAAGAGAATTCCATCAACATTTCTTGCAAGTTGCTTTCCAAATGGAGCTACTGAGGAGTTATAGCGAGGCTAGCTAAAAATTTCATCATCCTGGCATACAAGTTGATCTTTGAGCAGGATCGACCTAGCATGTCTTAAGAAGTGATGGAGGTAATACTTAAAATTACAGATTGGTATGCCTCACCCGATGGCACCTTCATCAGAGTATTTTGCAGAGATAAGCCTCTACATGTTCTACCAAGGTATGCAACGAACAAGCTAGTCATGCAAGAGATCGTAGATCACCTCTCCATATGGTTATCAGCAGGACTGCATAGGAAGACGAATGCACCATGACCTGCCCTTCCTTTGCAAATCAGACTGTACGAGATTAAGAGCTTGAAAGATGTAGATGTCAAAGCTAAGGAGATAGTGAATTTTGATTTCAATACCAAAGACTTCAATCCGTATGATCCCCACAGTATTTGCAAGAACCAATGTGTGAAGGTGTACTATCCATGGATCCATGGTACATGTCATTGGGCAAAGGAGGACCCTTGGAGGTATTGTTACAACTACTCCAAGCTTAATGAACCGGTCAGTATAGCCACAACATGGAAAGCTACTCTGCAGGTAGAAGCACCACAGGAAGCAACAACAACAGTAGTAATAAGCAGCAAACTGACACAGGACAAGGGTAAGAGGAAGATTGATGAGAACCTAGAGGCTGAGCAAAGCTACAAGTTTAGAGAAGATCCTATCATTGAGAAAGCAGCTTTGGAAGTGGAGGCAAAGAGGAAACAATGCATAAAGAGGGAAGAGTGAAGGAAGAAAGAAAAGCAAAGGTTGGAGGAAGCAGAAAGGAAGTTGTGGGAAACAAAGAAGAAATTGAAGGAAGAGCAGGAGCTAAGAAGGAGCGAGAGGGAAGAGAAGCAAAAATAGGAAGACGATGAAAGGAAAGGAGCGATGATGGAGAAAACTGTGCCCATACAGGTTAAGGAGTCAGAACAACTAGTAGCTGAAGAAGAGGGTGAGTAGATGCAAGATTGGGAACTTGCTCAAAAAATTGAGAAATTGATTGAAGTGACATACATGGAGTTGGCTAATGAACCACAAGATCAAGACAGTGACCTCATGCCGCATGGACCCTAGGTCACCCCTCAACCTCCACCACCTCCAGTGTCAGATCCAGTCCTCGAGCGAGAAAGGAGAGGTTGTTCTCCTTGATGATGATCCAATGATGGATGTGCACAATCTATCATTTGACGCTTTGCAGAGGAAGATTATACAAGCATGGAGAAATCATTTCCTGGATGATCATGCTTCACCTACATTCATGAATGAAAGGGTGATAGTGTCAGATGTGAGAAAGCATCGAGTTTCCATGGCCGATGCCACCTTGGCTTATGCAAGAGCCACAAGCTCAAATGTCATGTTCCTTTTAGTAGAGAATGAACAGATGGCAAAGAACTTGCAAGCAGAACAATCCCCAGGTTCCGCAATGATAGAGATGAGGAAATCCATACTTGCAGAAGTATCAACACTAGAGGCTACCATGTGAAAGCTCTATGACAGATTCGTCACCATGCATAATGTAGTTGTCCATCTACATGGATTTTAGTAGCGAAGTAAAAGGTTTGCCCGAACTCTTACGGGCATACATGTGGCTACCGCCCATGTGCAAGAATGGACAATCCGGTACAAGGGAACCCCACTTCACTTGCCCAAGATGATGAAGCCATAGGTAGAGCTAAACAAAGAAAAGGTCTGAATGTTGATCCAACACTATGAGCAACACGCTGCATTCGTCAGCATCATACAAAATTCATGTGCATGGTTGCACAAGAGTTTGGATGTCATTGCGAGCATGCATAGGATCTCGTCAGTCAGTTCCCGCACTGAAGCAAGAACCAAGTTTGGATAGAGGTCGACAAGTACATGGAGCAGCTAAGGCAAGAGGCCACCAATGATGACTTGGAGCTGAATGCACAAAACATGCAGAAGTACATTAGTGGTCCTGTCATGGTCAAGACCATGCTGCACATGCTTCAAGATGAGTTGGACAAAGGTTCCAAAACCATATACCAAGAAGCTATGGAGGCAATAGTATGTTATTAGAAAGACACCATTAAGTAGTTTGGGGACATCATAGAGTAGTACCGATCTTGGAAACAACACGTCACTGAGTAGCATCAAGTGGAGGTTTCTGAGTTGGTTGTTCCCAAACTTCTGAGTCATAGTGTTTTGTCTTGTTACGCTGTCTCTAGCCTATTTTGTCTCACATGAGTACATGTGGAAAATGTATATTATCTGTAAATATGTTGTAAGTGAAATTCCAAGTGTCACTAGGGGAATGTGAAAAATCACTATTTAATGTAATGAGTTATTTGTAAAGGATGTTGAAGAGTCATGAGGGTAGTCAAAGAGTCACGAAGTGGAATTTCAAAGGTCTCCCCACCCTTTGTTATAAATAGAACCTCATTACTCATAGTACGAGCTTTGGGAGACAAGATTTTGACTAGGGTTAGGCTTAGAGAAGGCTTGGGAGTATTGTGACGAGCCTTGGCTTCTCCACATCATAGAGCGAATATACTTCTTTGGAGGAGTAGGTGTTCTTGACTGTAATGTTCCACTATAATAACTAAGCCAACACACTTTCATGCATATGTTATTATTATAGTTGGACTATGCTAGTTGCTTTAGAAATGTATTTGCTTAACTTACAAATTTCCTTATGAACTAATTTGTATGAAATTGTATGAATCTTGTAGGATGCGTGTTGTTGGATTAACCCTTCACTTTGTTTTGTGGACTATTCCACATTTCATATTGTTATGTCATTCCGCTCATGTGTTCCTTTCAGGTTGCGTACTATTACATGCTTCTAAGGGGTACACTTCCTTTCCCCCGTTGTGTGTTAGAACCCCCATGCATATCTCTTAACTCACTCCAAGGTCACACACTTTCTTTCGACCAAAGTCATCATGCTTATCTCTGTGCACTTCCGAAATCAAGGCACTACATTACCACCTATTGTTGGGACTTCTACTCCAAACGGTCTGAGTTCTAATTGGGACTTATTACCGGGGAGATCCCTTGAATCTTGGCGGTTCCAACACCATCAAAATTTATAACACTAGAAGGAGGGCCAGATTATAAGATGATCCCTCAAGGTCTATTTTGAATCTCTCCACATCATTCATGACTTACATCACAATCTCAACCCTGTGCTTTTGATGTTGATGCACCGATGGATGCTATAGATGACTTGTCACAAATTAAATATGATGGTGAAAGCGAAGAACCCCTGTTAGTGCAATTTCCTTTTGGGTTTCTATGATAGCAATGAATTCCCATTGGATGACATTACCTGTGGGTTGTTCGCTTACACTTTGGAAGGGGACTTTAAGAAATGGTATCACACATAGCCCGCAACCTCTATACACTCTTTCAATCACATGATCAGAGAGTTAGGTCGTGATTTCTTTTGTTATGAACATAAATCACTTAATCGAAAAATTCTAAAATTGCGAAAAGAACCTGATGAATCTATTGCGCACTTTTATGATCATTTTTGTCATTTTTGTTTTGAATTTCTAGAATATGGACTTGATTGGAAATTTATTAAGGAAAGATTTCAGTATCTTGTTCACATATCTAAGAATCCACATGAGTTAGAATCTTCGAACCCTCCCAACATACCCCGGTGTTAGAGCTTCTAAATATGAGATGGACAAGGTTTCTATCCCAAGTTACCCTCCATCCACTTCTTATCAAACAAATCTAGCTCCACAAGATGAGGTGAGAGAAGTTGTGAACCTACCTGTTGAACTGCCACCATCTCCTCCTACCCCACATGCTCTGGATTTATGCATAGATTTAGACTACAAGCCTGATGGTTGTCATGTGGTCTCATCCCCTCGACCTCTGTCCTTTGGTTTCGTTGATCCTCTGGATTTTGGTGTGCTATGTTCATTCGTTCTAGATTCCACATGTGATGTTCATAAGGATCAAGTTGTGGATGGATTTTTTTGAGTAGCCAAAATGCGCTATCATTTTTGATGAGTATGAGTGGTAATTTGAACAAGAACCTGTAGTGAAGGATGACCTCCTTCTGTTCGCACCTCATCCGCCTTATCCTGACATCTTTTGTGATTCTTCTATTTCTGTTCCCTCTTATGAAAATTTAACTCTAGATGTTTCCACTTCCAATCATTCACAAAACACGTAGGATGTTAGTCTATTGTTTCATTGCGGAGAGCACAAATATTTATTCCTAAATCCATTCAATCTCTCATCTTTCATTTCCGGAAATTTAGAGGGTGAAATTTTTTATTTCTCATCAACCCCTCTTTACAATTCGTTAGATCATGAGGATGTTGTGGTTCATCTTGAATTTTATGATCGTGGCTGTTGTGATATTTTCACACATTCGTTAGATCATGATTATGATTCACCTACTCTTGATCTTTCTAAGCCACCTGTATTTGATGATCCATCTTCTTATGAAGTGGAAACTCCCCAAGTTGTCGAGGCACTTCAACCCAAGTTTATTGTGATGTCAGGTTCTCGTAGCCCTGAGGTCAGTTCCACTTCCAATTAGAAATTTTTTCAATCTCCCCAAGCTCCTCATCACTCTCCTGTTCACATTGAAAATCAATCCAATTCACATTTTTCACATCCTACACCATGATCACATGATCCTATCACTCATGCATTGGAGTAGTCATATGTAGCAAGCATTGTTGTGAATTTTTCTTTTCCTCTTTCTTCATGTTTGCTTGTTTTTCAAGTTCGAAGGAGTGTATATGCTTGTCTTCAACATGCAATGTGACACAACACCATGAAACGTTTACATAGTGCCTTTCACATGCTTTCAATATTTTCTTTTCTGTGGATGCATTCAAACTTTTAATGATTTCGTTTGGATTGCTTTATCTTTCTTGTTTATTGGTTTTCCTGAATATCTTTCTCGTCAACCATGCCATCACATACATGGGTAAACCAATGCACCGGTGGCTGCATTGGAAATATCACTTCACATGAGTTGGCCCATGCTTTGCTTAGCTTAGGAGTAGAAGTAGTGTTTTCTTTCTTATTTTTTTTTTTCTTACTTGGTTTTGTTTTTGTTTTACTTATTTCCTTTGCTTCTTTGTTTGTGCACCTGTAGGATTAGTTTCCCCATGAAATCGTGTTTGGCTTCTTGAGACAAGCATGGTGAAATACAAGAGGACTTGTACAACTATAAAAACTTGATTATCTATCTATTCCCTCTCCTTATGAAGTTCTTTCACTTATTCTAGTCGATGATACCATGATGGAAAATACATTCCTTTCAGAGTGAGTCTTGGTGAAATCACAACACTTGCACTTTTAACTAGTACTTCCTACTCTAATCAATTTTGTATATTCTGTTAACCCTTGGAAACTTAGTCAAGTAGAGTAAGGAGAGGGGGAAAACCTTAAAAAGTATGTCAGAGGTATATATAAACATCCTTCACTGAAGGGACAACCTCTTCTACTCTCAATAAGTCAGGATCCCTCTTCTGAATCATGAAATAAATAAGTGCCTATGCACAGTTCTTTGAAAATGAAAAAATGAAATGAAAAAACAAAATAAAGGCGAAATAAGAGAAAGCTTCCTCCACAGAGAGGTGGAGCAAGTAACTCAGCTAGGGTACTGTCTAGGCTCACTGGCAGTGGAGCAATGCTTGTGTTCCTAAATTGACTTCGCTGGGGTACTGTCTAGGCCTGCTAACAGTGGAGCAACACCAAAGATGAGATTAAAAATCTGAAAATCTATATTACTTGTGCATTTATATACCCCTCATCCCCAATAAAAAAAAAATAATTTGACTTAGCGTGGTATGTGTGTTGTTGATAAAGAGAAAGGTAGGGATTACATCTTTAACTCAAGCTAGTGTAGAAGCCATGATGATCAAAGAATCGAACAATAATTCTGGAAGAGTTAGACTCACTTTACATGAGACAAGGTCCATATAGAGAGTTGAAGTTTTACCAGAGTGTCTCCAATGTTGTAGTGGCTACAACAACTCCCCAAAATTTTTCCTATGCTTCGTTTCAAAGCCTCCCTCCTAAATCACAACATCTCATCTCGTACTGACCCAGGTACTTGTGCTTTGATTGAGATTTATCTTTTGCATTATGGCTTGTGTTTTCTAATTTGAATTACTACCTAGCCCACAAGATGATCTCTTCACTTGGTTTCAACTCAGTTCTAGGCTTGCTTCAGTGAAATGAGCAATCCTTGAGGGCAACCAACCCTGCTCTCGGGAATTCCGCAGTCCAAGCCAGCAATGAGACTTCAGATCCAAAATTGTGAAAAACTAGCTGACATCCAACATTTACCTAAGAAACTGCGTAGAGCATGAGAGGCAACCAGAGCCACTCAACCCAGAAATTGCGCAGAAGCTTTTCCCTCAGTAACTACTCGATGCATGAGACAGTGAGTTGCCTAGTTCTCCCCAGAACTGTGCAATCTCTTTGGGCAGTGCATGGTAGATTTTACCAAAAAATCAAAAAATAAAAAAGAAAAACATCATCCATAGAAAACAAGGATCTATTTTTAGCATTCTGGAGGTGGCACTTGAGTTATTTTGGAAACTGCCGCAAATTTCCACTTTTCCTTGATTTTTGGTCTTCGCGTCAAAAACCATAAATCGACAAAATATATTTGATTGGTGTAGCCAGAGCTCATTTTCACATTTGATCTTGGAGCTCTGCCATTCTTGAGTAGATCAAGGAACCTTCAGCTCAGTCATCACAACTTTTCTGGGTAAGTTTTGCTTTTCTAGTATTTTGCTGCTTTTTCTGTCGCTTTTGTTTGTTTAGCTTGCGAGAGTGTTGTTTCACATGTTTTATTGAACGGCCACTAGAATTTTAGTTTTTTTTTTTTATCTTGTAGAAGTGTTTTTTTAAGTTTTTCATTGCCTTTCCTAAGTGTTTCATGCATTACCCAACTTTTGCACTACCAGACGCCATTGTGGTGACTCTCTCCACATAGTTCGTTTTCCTTCAGCTTGATTGATTCCTACACCCATTTCACTTGCATGCATGATCATTCACTCAGATCTGCACCCAACATCATTCAATCCTCTAGATCTATTCGATTTCTCACTTCCCTTCGGCAAATCTGGGCTTCCTTGGCCCGGATCTCATTTTCCCGAGCATGTGCTGAGAATTTATGGAGCTCAAGCCTTCAGCCTTGGCTTCTGTTATTGCGCAGAGGTTTCCTAGGCTTGGCACCAACTGCACACTGCGCAATTCTAGGAGTCAGTCCTGAGCCTGGCCATTGGGATTGCGCAATGTGTAGTTCCACTCGGCCTAAGCCAGATTGAAATACACATTGTGCAGTTCCGGTCAGCAAGACCTCCCCATTGACTGCTGGGACTGTGCAATGCACAATTCCAGTTGGCCATTAGTCACCTCTGAAAGACAAGATTGTGAAATCCTTCCCAGCATTTTCCTAGTTTGATTCTCGGTCTGTTCTTGAAGTGCTTTTGGTTTCAAGCTAACATTTGCATTCCATGAGTGTTCTCTCTGTCTCTAGGTATAACAGTTGTTGAGAAACTCTCTAGCAGTTACAAGTAACATGGCTTCCAAGAGAGCTGCATCAAAGGATATTGTTGAGAATAGCATTGGGGAAGAAGCTGAGAAGGTGTCAGTGAATTTTCGAGTTTATGCAAACACTCAGCTATTCATTGAGAAGGGCATGAAGTAACATGGCAGGAAATCAAGGATATCTTTGCAGGGGACTTCAAGGAAGATCTAGAGGATCGACAAGTTTATATCAGTGTCCACCGGTCATGCTTACATAAGGTTGCATGCAGGTACCCCACCTTCCCATGTGCGGACATCATCCATTGGATTGTCTCACACACATATCCAAAGATTATGACATTGAGTAGTGCCAGTGGGATACAAATTTCCAACTTTAGGGTGGAGAACTATCAATAGATGTATCATTTACCTCTGCTGGTGAACTGCATGGATTCACTTTTCTATGCCACCTACATCTTTGTGGACACCAGAGATATTGTAAAGTGTTGGGTGAAAGAGCCGTCAAAGTTCAGAGTGACACCCACTCATGTTTATAAGATAAATTCACTCAGGAAGGCCTACCAATTCTTGATCATCTTTGCATGTCGATTATACGGTCTAGAGAGCATGAATACCTTTCCAAAAAACTGGGTGGTTGTGTTGGACTATTTGGTGAATGATGGAAGTCCATTCAATTGGTCGGATTTGTTCGATTTTCAGTTGAAAATCCATGTGAATAACACCTGGAATCCACCCAAGGGTGAGCAGGCAAGATTCTACATGTTCACGTATTTACCTGATGCAATTTTTTCCCAACATCAGTTTACTAGCACGGGTTAGACATGGACACCATAAGAGAATTCCGTCAACATTTATTGCAAGTTTCTTTCCAAATGCAACTACCGAGGAGTTATGGCAAGGCTAGCTGACCATTTCATCATCCCGGTGTACAGATTGATCTTTGAGCAGGATCCATCTTGAATGTCCCAAGAAGCGATAGAGGCAATACTTAACATTGCAGATTGGTATGCCTCACCTAGTGGCGCCTTCATCAGATTATTTGGCAAAGAAAAGTGTTGAACCCCAAAATTGCCTCTTTTTGACAACCTTATTATACTCCATTCTCCCCTTTTTGTCCTTCATAACTCTAATTTGGGTATCAGTTTACAAGGTTTATGACAGAGAAGGTACATAATCATAATCTATTTCATAAATATCATTTATCTTTATTATTTAACTCAAAATTGACCTGAGCTATTGAAGTACAATGATTCTACATCTAATGTATGATTCTGTAGCTAAGTCCAAGGTTTGATGGGTTGTGAAGCTTCAACAGAAGAACAAGGCATATGAGAAGGTCGAAATTAATGGGTACAACAATTTGTTCCTACCTTCATAAACTGGATCGATGAGGAAAGCATCGTAGCAGCTCGATCAAAGTGAAATCCAACCACCAAGGAAGGCGAATCAAGCGAGCGAGGAATTAGTGAATGCAAATATTCAACCTCATGGTTTGATTCACTGATAGAAAATCATGAGCAAATCATGCTATTTTATCTTTTAATGTTAATTTTAGTCATTTTCGATTAGCATAAGGACGTAATATTTTGAAATAGTTATGCGTAGGAGTTTTATAAATTTTCCTCTCGACATGACATACACAAATTCGGATATTGATTTTAAACTCTATTTTTTCAATTAAAGATGCAATTTTATTTCTCTACTATGCGACTTAATGCGTGATTAATCATATCGTGAAGGCATTGTGTTGACACCTACTTCTCGTAGGAGGGACCCCTCAATATAGTAAGGTTTTCTTTTATTTCCAATTAGTATTTTATTCTATGTTTCATGTAGGATTTTGTTAGTTCATTTAATCGCTCAAGTTTTGATTTATAAATTAAGTCTAATATTGTTTTGCAATAGGTTTATTTAATCATTCTATTGTTGAGTGAAGTGAGATTTCATGTCACATGGATAGACTATAAGTTGACATAGACCAGTAGCATAGATTTAAATTACAATTGTATAAGATCGGATTTTCATTTGTAGAGTTAATATTCTTTTTGTCAAGAGTAGATCTATTTACATTGTTAAATTTCATTTTCAAGCAAGTGTGATTTCATTTTAAAGCAAGTGTGTGTGTGATTTTATTTCAGAAAAAGTGTGTGTGTGATTTTATTTTTAACAAGTGTGAAGAAAGTGTGAAGTTTATTTTAAGAAGAGTGTGATCTTTCCTTGAAGCAAAATAAATAGAATTGGTTTCATTTTTATGAGTGATTTATTTACTTACATATCTGTAGAGAAACATGTGCATTTTCATATCTCAAATTAACTTAGGAATTATTTAAGTAATAAGGACTCCTAACACAAACAATGCACATAGATTTCATAAATCGGCTAGCCCTAGTTGATAATTCATCTAAGTAATTTAACACCAATTAAATTACCAAACAAGAAGCCTCTGCATGTTCTACCAAGGTATGCCACAAACAAGATGGTCATGCAAGAGGTCACATATCACCTCTCCACAGGGTTATCAGCAGGACTGCATAGGAAGAAGAAGGCACCATGGGCCACCCTTCCTTTGTGGATAAGATTGTATGAGATTATGAGCTTGAAAGATGTAGATACCAAAGCTAAGGAGATAGTGAAGTTTGATTTCAGCACCAAAGACTTCAATCAGTATGATCCCCATGATATTTGCAAGAACCACTATGCGAAGGTGTACTATCCATGGATCCACAGGACATGTCATTGGGCATAGGAGGACCCTTGGAGGTATTGTTACAACTACTCGAATCTCAATGAACTGGTCAGTATAGCCACAACATGGAAATATTCTCTACAGGAAATAACACCGCAGGAAGCAACAACAAAAACAACAACAATAATAAGAAGTAAATTGACGCAGGACAAGGGTAAGAGGAATATTTTCGAGAACCCAGAGGCTGAGAAAAGCTACAAGTTCAAGAAGGTCATATCAATGAGAAATAAACTTTGGCATCAGAGGCAAAGAGGCAAAAATGCATAAGAGGGAAGAGCGAAGGAAGAAATAAAAGAAAAGGCTAGAGGAAGAAGAAAGGAAGTTGTAGGAAATAGAGAAGAAGTTGAAGGAAGAGAAAGAGCTAAGAAGGGGAGAGAGGGAAGAGAAGAAAAAACAGGAAGAAGATGAAAGGCGAGGCATGATGACAGATAAAACTGGGCCCATACAGGTTGAGGAGTCAAAACAACCAATAATTGAAGAAGAGGGTGAGAAAATGGAGGATCAGGAACTTTCTCAGTAGATTGAGAAATTGATTGAAGTGGCGAATATGGAGTTGAAGGATGAACCACAGGATCAAAACACTGACCTCATTTTGAATGCACCCGAGGTCACCCCTTAGTCTCCACCACCTCCAGTGTGGGAACGAGTCTCGAGCGAGCAAGGAGAGGATGTTCTTCTTGATGATGATCCAGTGATGGATATGTACAATCTATCATTTGATGAGTTGTAGAGGAAAATTGTACAAGCACGAAGAAAACATTTCCTAGATGATCACACATCACATGCATTCATGAGGAAAGGGTGATAGTGTTAGATGTTAGAAAGCATCTAATTTCCATGGCCAATGCCACCTTGGCTTAAGCAGGAGCCATGAGCTCAAATGTCAAGTTCCTGTTAGCAAAGAATGAACATATGGCAAAGAACTTGCAGGCGGCGAGGTAGAAGGTAGAAGAATCCGTAGCTTCTGCAATGACAGAGATGAGGAAATCCATGCTGAAGTATCAACACTATAGGCTATCATGCGGAAGCTCTATGATGGATTCATCATTGTGCATAAGGCATTTGTCCATATGCATGGCTTTCAACGATGAAGTAAAAGGTTTTTCCAAACTCTTAAGGACATACATGCTACTATCACCCATGTTCAAGAATGGACAATGCGATACAAGGGAGTCTCGCTTCACTTGCCTAAGATGATGAAGTCGCATGTAGAGCTAGACAAAGCAAATGTCTAGATGTTGATCCATAGCTATGAGCTGCTCACCCCGTTCGTCAGCAACATACAAGCTTCATATGCACGGTTGCACAAGAGTTTGGATGTCATGGTGAGAATGCACATGATGTCGGCAATCGGTTCCCTCACTGAAGCTAAGCACAAGAACCAAGTCTAGCTAGAGGTCGATAGGTACATGGACTAGATAAGGCGAGAGGCCACCAACGATGACTTGGAGTTGAGTGCAAAAAACATGCATAAGTACATTCGTGGTCCTATCATGGTGAAGACCATGTTGCACATGCATCAGGATGAGTTGGACAAGGGTTCCAAAACCATATACCCAAAATCTATGGAGGCAAGAGTCTGCTATAAAAAAGACACCATTAAGTAGTTTGGGTACATCATAGAGTAGTACCAAGCTTGGTATCAGTATGTCACCGAGAAGCATCAAGTGGAGGTTGCCGAGTTGGTCTTTCCCCAAAATTTTGAGTCATAGTGTTTTGTCTTGTTAAGCTATCTCTAGCCTATTTTGTCTCACATGGGTACATGTGGAAAATGTATATTATTTGTAAATATGTTGTAAGTGAAATTCCAAGTGTCATTAGTTGAATGTGAACAATCACTATGTAATGTAATGAGTTATTTGTAAAGGAAGTTGAAGAGTTATGAGGGTAGTCACAGAGCCACCAAGGAGAATTTGAAGGGTCACCCCACCCTTTGTTATAAATAGAACTTCATAATTCATAGTACAAGATTTTGGGAGCCAAGCTTTTGACTAAGATTAGGCTTAGAGGAGGCTTGGGAGTATTTTGACGAGCCTTGGCTTCTCCACAACATAGAGTGAGTATACTTCTTTAGAGGAGAAAGTGTTCTTGACTGTAATGTTCCATTATTGGTGCTAGTGGCTGTCAATGGTGTATGTATGGATGGAACTTTCACTTATAATAATAATAGTAATTGAGCCAAAACGCTTTCATGCATATGTTGTTATTGTAGTTGGACTAATATGGTTGCTTTATCAATGTAATTTGTTTAACTTACACATTTTCTTATGAAATATTTTGTACGCAATTATATGAATCTTGTTGAATGCGTGTTGTTGGATTAACCCTTCACTTTGTTTTATGGACTATTCTGCATTTCAGCTTGTGATGTCATTCCTCTCGTGTGTTCCTTTTAGGTTGCGTACTATTACAGGCTTCTAAGGGGGCACACTTCCTCCCCGCTCGTGTGTTAGAACCCCCATGCATTTCACTTGAATCGCTGCAAGGTCACACACTTGCTTCCGACTAAATTCATCATACTTTTCTCCACGCACTACCACGGTCAAGGCACTACATTACCACCCACTGCTATTACTCTTACTCCAAATAGTTTGAGGTCTAGTTGGGACTTCTTACTGGGGATATCCCTTGAATGTTGGGGGGTCCAACACCATCAACACAACATGACACCCATACAGATATTTGGAGCTTCATAACACAAATCATGGTAGTATTTACATCCATATACATATACACACATACCAAAACACCACACCAAACATATGCCAAAAACATTTGATCAACCAACGAATAGAGAAGGATACATAGCCCACATTTGATCCACCATCTCCCATGTAGCTTCATCGGGCCCAAATTGATTCCATTGCACTTTAACTTGTTTGATTGATCGGTTTAGAAGCATGAACATATTTCTATGCAAAATGCACGAGGTTTCGACTGACATTCTCCTTCTTGTTCCACCTGCAATAAAAACCATTCAATCACATGATCAACATATTTAACATACTTCTTAGGCAATGACACATGGAAAAAATCACATACTTTCATTGTCATAGGCTATGCATGTCAATAGGCTACTAGTCCAATCCTCTCAAGGATATTGAAAGGTTTGCAATATCTAGGTGCAAACTTGGCACATGATTCAATTCTCAAGGATCCCTTCTTGTGCTTGATGTGCAAGTACACCTTTTCCCCAACCTGAAATTCCTTAAGCATCCTATTCTAAACTGCATAACTCTTTTATCTATCCCATGCTGCCTTCATATTCTTCTTGATTACCTGCATTTCCTATTCCATCTCTGCCAAAATTTCCGGTCAAATAAACACCATGTTCATTGGATCACTCCAACTAATGGGAGTATTACAACTCTGCCCATACAATGCCTCAAACACACTTATCCTCAGATATTCCTAGTAACCATTGTTGTAAGTGAACTCAACTAGTGGAAGGTACTCTTCCCACTTCTTATGCTAATGCATCACATACATCCTAAACATTTCCTCCAATATCCTGTTGACCCTCTTTATCTGTCCAACTATCTGTGGATGATAAGATGTACTGAAGGTGAACTCCGTGCCCAAACCTGCAAATAACTCTTTCCAGAATCTAGGAGTGAAATTGGCCTACCTGTTTGACACAATATTATTCATAACACCATGCAACCTCACTACATCTCTGATGAAGACCTATGATATATCATTAGCTGAATAAGTAGACTTCACTGGAATGAAGTGCGCTACCTTTGTCAATATTTCCACCACAACCATGATGGAATCATGTTTTCTATATGTCCTTGGAAAACCTATGATGAAGTCCATGGAAATGACCTCCCATTTCCAGTCTGGAATCAGAATTGACTATAGTAGACCACTTGGATGCTTACACTATGCTTTTACCTGTTGACAATCCAAGAACCTAGCCACAAACTCTGCCACTTCTTTCTTCAAGTTCGACAATAATAGAACTTCTTCATCGATGTCAATGTATTTTGATATACTGGATGACCTGAATATGAATTAGCATGAAATTATATCAAGATAAGCTTCTTTATCTCACTACTGTCTGGAAGATATATTATGTCCCTAAATATAACTAAACCATATACTGTGACGTGATAGTCCACATCTTGATCACCTATACCCTGTTGTAACCTATGTATAAGCTCCATGTACCTATTATCCTGCTGAATTGCCTGCAAGACACAATCCTATAAATCTTTCCCATAGAAGCTCATAGATGCTATATGATTCACCTGTATCCTCTTGCTAAGAGCATCTAAACCATGTTCTCTTTACCCTTGATGTACCTGATCTCAAAGTCGAACTCACTGATCGTGGTGAACCATCTAGCTTGTTTGTAACTTAGGTTTGGTTGGTAAAATAGATACCCCAATCCACTATGATCATTCATCAAGATGAACTTCCTACCTGTTGTGGCCTCAGATTTCTGCAGCCCCAACATGGGGGATAACCACCTCATTCGGACCTTAAGACAACTCCATTTTCATTTAAAGTGGTGGCTCCGACTGGGGATAATGGGACCAGTTTCCCAGTGTGGGTTTTAAGATGAGAGTGGGCGGTTCATGAGCGATTGAAATATAATAATGATAATCTAAATGACCTATTCTATCATGCAAATCTCTAACTAACTTATTCTAATATAAACTTGGGTATTTCTATGTGGTATGTGATCTACAAAGATAGTTGCTTAACATGTGATAATAAATATTAATCACACATAAACAAAGATGATAACATATAAGATAATTTCTTTGACTAAATAGTTAGTAAAAGAAATTTATAAAATATATCTCATATATGATGAATTATATTTATGAAAATTAACAATTTCAGCTAGGAATCATACAATAGTGCAATTAGCGCTTAACAAAAAGAATAAATCTCACATACAATTCATGAAAGTAAAGTGTTGTCACTAATTAAACAAAAAACAAAATCAATCATACAAGATAATAGTACCATATGTGCGAAGTTTTGCTCATTTAACTAATGACATGGGTCAACTCCTTTCTTCAAATCAAATTATCTCCCAGGAACACAATAGTGCATCAACAAAGGAACGTAGTCTGATATCTAAAAGAAACGATCATGTTCCATAATTTCACTAAAGTATTCACAAACTTAAAAAAGTGCATTCTTTGCAAATGTTTTTGATAAAATTCTGGACCATTTTCTAAATGCATGAGAAGGGTATAAATACTATTCTAACTAATGTGCAAAAATAGATTATACAAAAATTTGAGGAGGTTTCAAACAACCTTCCTCCTAACTAGTTAACTAAATCTAAAAATAAATAGTGGCTTGATGTGCAGAGGCTAAGATGATGATTTTATGTATGCCAACTTGTCCTTAAAATTTCATATATCGGTCATTGGTTTGAGTTGAGGAGGTGACCCAAAATGTGTCCTCTGCTGTCCTACGAAAATCGCATCGGTGAGAGGTGGCAACATCCACTGAGTCGAATGAAGTGAGCAGTTAAGGGTCATGATCTGGTTGTGCGTCTTCATGAGGTATTTCCAATATGACTCCTAGTCGGTCTTGGTCAATTTTGCGATTTCTTCCCTTTGAGTCTCTGCCTTTTCCTGCTAGCTCTTATGCAAAGCACCTAAATCAGGCATTTCTTTTAGATTGCCTTCCTTTAGCAAGTTGGTGAAAAACAGAGTGTGGTTCACCACCTTGATTATATTCTTCGATACCCCAGCTGCCCTTAACACTGCTAGCTCAGCTTGCTTGATTCTCGTGTCCCAATCCATGAAAAGAATGCCTATGTGTGTCTCCTCGATTTTAGCTAGATTGGCTTTCCTTCCATCTTCTGTTTCCTGCCATTCGATGAACTCTGAGATTCTGGTGTTCATATCAGTAAACTCAGTTCTCTGTTCGATCACGTTATCTGTTAGCTGGTTGCTAGTGACCAGATAGGAGTAATGTGTGACATATTTTGGCAGAAGTGCTCTTGCTGTTTCATTAAGAGGAAATTTAGTTCTAGCGTCTCTTTAACAAACTCCTCAATAGTAGGAACATCATTATATCTATCCATGGCTTGCTACAATGATTGGAGTTGCATGTTTTTAGCCGATATATTAGCTTCGTGGCTTATTTTGAGGACCTCCATGCTCTATTGCATTTGGGCAAGTTGCTTAGCTACTTGCCTATTCACACTTGCTTTATCTGTTTCGAGCTGCTGCTCAAGATTTGCAATCCTCTCTTCCTTTTCTCTCAACAAAGTAGAGACTTTAGTAGCTTTGTCCATGGTGGCCATTGCATATGATCCCATGAACTATGACAATCTAGTCAAGTTCTCAACTGGGTTGAAAGGAATGTCCCTCCAAACTATGTCCATTGGCTCGTTTATAGGTGGGAGTTTGGGTGTTTCTACCTTTTTCCTTTTCCTCTGTCTCCTTACTACAACCGTGTGGAGCGAGTTGTAGAACACATAAAGTGGAGGGATTTCGGTCACTTTCAAGATGATCTCTGATGTGGGTAGAGCAGGGATAATCTCAGTCTGCAGGGATGTTGTCACCTGCTCATCCATAGGCTTGGACTTCTCATCAATGGATTTGGACTGCTTGTCCATAGACTTGGACACTGTATTCTCCTGAATATGTAGAGGAGTTTGACACTCCATTATTTCTTGGGTATCTATAATTTTGGGAGTGTCTTGCAGTTTCTGATTAAACTAATCCCACTGCTACTCTAAACAGCTTCCTTTGACCTCTGAAATTATTTCCTTAGGTGGAGTGCTCATAGCCTATTTCTCAACTGACTTCCTGCTATATTATTTGTGTCTTGGGCCTTCCCTGTATCTGGTGTTTTCTCATTATTCACCTGAGACTCTATGTGAGAACTAGGTCCTTCATTGTTAACAATCACACTTGGTGTAGGCTTATCTTCGATCTTCAACAAGTTCATTAGGATTACTTCAAGCCTTTCATTTCTGAATTCCCGAAATCTTTCAAAATATTCATGACTCAGGTTTTCTTTAGCCCATTTGAATGCTTGTTTGAAGGATTCACCGACTGTAATGGGTCTTCAAAATCATTATCCTCATGGTTGTATGGCTTGAGCTTTATCGCAGTAGTGATGTTATATGCCACCTTGTCTGGATCAAATTTCTATTTTGGAAATGTATGAAGCCTAAGGGCTTCCATGTTTACTGACTCCTTAATGGAATGATTAAAATTTGCTAAAGAAAAAGAACCACACTTCACAAGAAAAGAGGGCCATAATAACTTCTTGCTTTCTTTGAGGACTTTAGGTAGGCCTTTTCCCACAATCTGGTGGGTGATTTCCCTTTCTAACAATTTATCAGAAACATACAAAGGAAGGACATGTGGGTCGGATGTGCTACCAAAAACCCTAATGTAGGTGAACCATTCTTCAATAAAATATTTGCCGATAGCTAGAAGGTCTATTGCGGCTTCTTGGGAAAACTTGGGGTCTTTCTTATTGAAAATTATATGATGCAGGGGCAAAATAACAGAATGACATATTTTATAGAAATCAGGTATATAATGGGATTTCCATATTTTCTTATGACTGAGATGGATAGGGTAGGGTTCTTGAAAGATCCATTTCCCACCCATAGTTGGAAATGTAGTGCAGAAACAAATGACGTCAATAGTGTAGGCACTAAAATAGAACGAGGAAAGGTTCTATGGAGAGGAGGCTCTCTTCTATCGATATTCGGTAATGATGGTGGATGGGTTATCAGATATGATGGTGGCCCAATTCATGATGTGGGAATTAATGCAGACATCAATCAGAGGAATCCATTCTATGGAAAAATTAGAATTATTGGGCAACCCATATAGTCTACATAACATAGCAGCTGCATAGTTGTAGGGGTTTTCCAAAGAGGCTATAACATACATACCCGATTTGTCAAATTTGAATTTGTTCCATTCTTGAATTCATGAATTGCCTATCTTCTATGGTTAGGTTTTCGACCACCCACTTGATCATATCCGTGTATGGGAGGATTTTAGCCCTTGCTCCTATCCTATGTAGGAAAGAATAGGCAACATTCTTGAATTGAAGCCTTGAAGGTCTTGTTGAGTCAGCTATTTTTCTTGTGACAGTAATCTTGGGATGCTCGTCCTCAAGCCTATTGTATATGACCTCCCAAGCTATTTCTCCTCTGTCAGCGCTGCAGACTGTATCAGAGAATATGGGAGCCATCTCTGTAAACTCGGTTTTAGCAATGCTCTGCTTTTTCTGTTTCTGCATCACCTTCCTCAATGACATGTCTTTTGTAGATTGCCTGAAATGGACAAGATATATCAGCACAGACAGTATCAAGCAATTAAGACTGAAATATTTTTTGAAATGACTTTGGATCATGAGAAAGGTTTAATGAGATACTCAATGTTAACTACACACAACTTGGAAAATGATTACCTCTCCTTGGACCGCTAAATATTTATTAACCTGTCAATTCGTTCATTTTTGTATTTAAAACACAATTATTTCACATTCTTACCGCTCTTATTCGCACATCGCAATCTTTAAACATATACAATATAGCATTTTCTTTTCTATAAGGCGAAATACGATTGTGATTGTCACAATATCGCATTTTGCAAATCGTTAATGGGCGTTGTAGTGGCATAGCTTAATTACTTGCGAAGTTTGCAAAGTACGATTTGTGAAATGAAAAGGTGCTTATGATCAGGATATCACAACGGGAGGTTTGATCGTGCATCGCAAATTTTTAAAGGTGTTTTATGATAGTCACATGGAAAATCGCGATTTGCAATTTGCGATGAGGATCTCATTGTTGGGTTGTTTTGCAAGATTTTTCAAGGCAAATTCTTAGAGTTAGGTTTTATTATCCTAAGAATACAAATTTAAAAAGGGTCCCCATTTATATCCCTAACCATAGCTATCGTTATTCATAAATGGGGGCTTGTTTCATAGTACAACACTACCCAGAAGATAGTGCCTCCAGATCTTCAAAGCATGGATGATTGTTGCCAACTCAAGATCATGTGCCAGGTAATTCTTCTCGTGCTTACTAATTTTACTTGATTCATGGATTACTACTTGCCCTTCCTTCATAAGTAATCCACAAAGCCCTCTCTTGCAAGCATTTGTACATACCACAAACTCTTTTTTCGGATCTGCAATCTTTAGAACTAGAGAATTTGTCAACAACTGCTTCAACTGCTCAAAACTGGTTGTGCATTCCTTCATCCATTCAAACTTCTTACCCTTCCTTTGAAATGACATAATAGGATAACAAATCTATGAGAAGTTCTTAATGAACCTCTTGTAATAACCTGCTAGCCCCATAAAGGACCTTACCTCATCAACATTCCTAGGAGCTTCCCACTCCATGATAGCCCTTATCTTTTCCAGATCCACTGCTATGCCTTCCATGGAAGCTACATGCCCCAAGTCGCATACCTTTGTCTTAAAGAAAATGCATTTGCTAAGCTTGGCATACAACTAATGCTCTTTTAGAAATCTCAACACTGCTACTAAATGTTCGACATGCTCTTCCTCATTTTTAGAATCTACCAATATATCATGAATGAATATAATAGAAAAATTGTCCAGATAAGGACACAACACAATATTCATCAAGCACATAAAAGTAGTTGGAGCATTACTCAATCCACTAGGAACTACAACAAACTCATAATTCCCATACCTGGTTCGGAAAGTAGTTTTGTAGATTTCTTCTTCTTTGATGCATACCTGATGGTATCTTGATCTTAGATCAATATTTGAGAACACTGTTGCTCCCTTCAACTGATCAAACAAGTCATCAATCCTTAGCAACATATATTTGTTCTTGATGGTCACCTTGTTCAATAACTTGTAATCAATACATAACTTGAGTGTACCATCCTTCTTCTTCACAAACAACATTGGTGCACCCCAAGGCAATACACTTGGCCTAATGTATCCCTTGTCAAGAATCTCCTTCAACTGCAACTTCAACTCCACCAACTCTGGTGTGCTCATCATGTAAGTCTCCTTTGATGTTGGCGCTACCCTTGGTACAAAGTTAATAGAAAAGTCCACTTCCCTGTGAGGCAAAAACTCTAAAATCTATGCTGGAAACACATCTTGAAATTGTTGTAAAACTAGGTACATCCTTAAGACATCCACATCCTCAACTTCCTTACTTTGTAACTGGAAATATGCACTGTGACTAACACACACCCTTTCTTATGACTATGCTTCACTTGCATAACTATCACCATTCTAATTGATGTTTCCTTCTTGTTACCCTGCAAGACTCTTTGTTCCCCATTGTCATCTAGACACTCAATATCATTGTCATAACAATCCACCTTGGTCCTACGAAGATACAACCAGTCCATGCCCAACAACATGCTATATGATTCCGACGACAATACATTCAAGTGTGCTGATGTAGGCATAACATTAAAATCAAATGCACAAGCTCTTACCCAGTGATGACATCTCTTCTTTGTACCTGTAGCTAAATACACTAACCAAGATTCTGCATGCACTTCTTTATTCAAACCACACTTCTCCACCAGGTCAAGATTAACATAACTATAATTAGTTCTAGGGTCAATCAAAATAGAAAAAAATTGATCACAAAGCTTACTTTCTATCTTGATAATATATGTCTGATGATCTGCCTATCTGTTCTCTAATGGTGCATAGATCCATGGAACACTCTGTCCAACATCCCCCACAGTTTGTGCCTCCTACGTGTTGTAAATCAATGGTCCACCACCCTGATGCTGTGGAAAATCTCTCCTACAATGTTATCCACCACAAGTCCAACACTGTAAAGGTTTCCGACCTTCACCCTCATTCTGCTGCTCAAACTGAAATCCTTGTCTTCTATCAGATGCATTGAGCTTCTTATTCAGTGCCACATTCCCCTTTTTACTTGTATGTTGAGGTCTTGTTCGCTTCTTGTACCATTTTTCTTTATTCTTTGTATTACATTTCGAGTCCGACTTCATCTCAGATGTACACTTTAATTTCTCAAAACAATGCTTTAGCTTCCAGATGGACTCCTCCAATGATCCAGGCTCATCAAAATCAATCATGTCCTTGAATGCTACCGACAACCCACTAATGAATCGCTGGATATTGGCCTTCTTCTCATTGAGGTAAGGCACATATCTCAATAGCTCCAAGAATTTGCCACTGTACTCCTCAGCAGTCATAGATCCCATCTTCAGCTCATAGAACTCTTTGCCCTTGTCATCATAGTATCTCTCTGATAGATTCTTCTTCTTGAACAATCTCTTGAAATCACTCCAAGTCAAATCCTCTTCATGAATACCTCTGACATTCTTTACATCTTCCCACCAAATATCTGCTTTACCTTTAAGAATTCATGTCACTATCCTGGCCTTAATGTTCCCTCAATAATCATGCAACCTAAATAACTTATTCATCCCAAGAAACCATGCTCTGAAATCCTATGACTTCTTCATTTCCCCATAAAATGTAGGTTTCTTTGCTTTCTTCAACTCATCTGAAAAATATCCCCTGTCACTCTTCCTGTACAAATGATAGTGATGGTGACCATGATACCTATATGAACTAGAACTAGAGTAGAACCCATGTCCACTACCTCGTCTATTAGGTGTATCCAAGCATATTCCATCTCTAACCATGTAATCTCTATCCAACCCGTTCCCACCATGTTACTTGCTACCATATGCTCCATTAGTCCTATCCTCTTATCCATGATTGATTCTAAGTGGTCCTTGTGTTTGCAAGTTTGACAATATTTGAATAATTATTGGATTGACTTCTGCTTGTTTCTCCTGTGCCCTAGCAAGTCTATCTTGCGATTAAATGATTTGGTCATTATCTTGTTTGCAAACCCTTATTTCTACCTTAAAACTTCTCAAAGTGTCTACTATGTCAGGAGAATATTCCTCACCATGTTTCTAATCTAATCTATAAGGAGAATCTCATGAGATCTAGTCTACCATGTCGCTAGTCATCTTTGATATTATTTTCCTACAAGGTATATCATGTCATCTAAGCCAACTCATAAACAAACCAACGCACCTCATTTTAGTTCAGAGGAGGATATCTCATCTGCAAGACCGACCGGATTGGCACATTACACATATAAGCATAATCATATCAACATTTAATGATCATTCCAACCATTATCTAGTCATCAATGCATGACCATATCAACCACATACCATGACCTCATGCACAAAAACTATCACCATGTCAATGTATTCATAATAACATATAAACACTAACATGCATGGCCACTTCACAACCGACATGCACTCATGACGACCACATCCAAAATCAGCACCATGAACTTTTCACATGGTGACACCATTGCCACTATGACCAATGCCATGCATATGCAATATGCACAACCAACACACATTGCCTATCCAGTCCAAGGGGTGAACCATGCTGTTATACCATTCTATCACACCCTCCTCCCACATTTAGCCAAGCTAACTGATCCATTGTGGTAAAAATTTGATGAAGAGTTACTATGATACGATTCAACTCCCCAAGTATAGTTAAGGAAGTGGAACTAACATGACAAGACCAATATGACCTTCCACACATGCTACAAAACCTTCAAGAGCCAACCAACCCTTCCAGGTGATCAACCCTTGAGGAAACTTGCTTTTTCACTGCCCTAAAGCCTTAGTTGCTCCCATGACAAGGAAAACATGTGACTATGACCCTCCAGTCACTCGCACAACAAGGAATCCATGCGACTGTGGCCTTTTTGAGGCAGTTTTGTGCTAGTGACCCTAGATTATGTGCCACTTTTTCAGGGCCAGGGCTTAGGCCACTGTCCAAAACTTCATGAAACTTCCAAAAATGATAAATAACATAGAAACAAGGGTACTAATGAAAACATTTGATCAATGACTTGACTAGAACCCTACTAACCATGACAGTAATTTTGTCAAACATATCACAAATATGTAATATACAGGTCATAACAACAGAATTGAGCATAGGGATCTCATACTTATTTGAGATTCATAAGTAAGTATTAATTCTTTATCACAATAACTGCATTATCATCTATTAGGCCATATTTTCATTTTTCATTCATTTTCTAATCAAAACATGATGAGAGCCATACATCAAGATTGTCATAAAACATCTTCATAACCAACATATATTTAATGTAAATAAAAAAAATATAACAACCATAAAAACTACATATGAACAAGTATATTTACCCATAAAATAAAAGAGGAAATTAGCTCTTATTAACATATGCAAAATGCAACCATCCCTTGGACTTCCACGTACAGCTCGACCATAGATTGGTTGAACCAAATATTTCTTTCAACCAATCATCCCTATGCCATATTCCAAGCATGAATGTGGGATCTCTTGGAACAAATCCAACAAAACCAAACCAGGGATTCCAGAGGCCAAACCACCTCAACCCTCAACCAGTGATTCCACCTCACGGTCAGAAATAATTAACCATCACCAGATTGGTCTCTACCCAAGTTGTCCAGGGCTCTAGAGCATTTGTTTCAACCAGGGCTTCCAGGACTAGTAACTCAACCCACAACTGTTGCTGGGCTTCCAGGGTGTTTATCCAACCAGGTCTTCCAGGACTTGCAACTCAACCCACTAAGGGCTTCTCAAAAATTTTTCCAACCAAAGCTTCTAGGACTAGTAACTTATCCCAAGATGTTGCAGGGCTTCTAGAGCGTTTGTCTAACTAAGGCTTCCAAGAATTAGTAACTCAACCCACAACCGTGAGGAATATGAGAACCAACTAGAAAACAAAAGGAAAGACACCCACAACACCATGACTATCTAGGAAATGGAAGGGTTAGGTGAATCATCTGTTAATCCAGGTAATCCTCCATGCTAATGACAGATCATGACCAATAAACCACATGGATGTTCCATGCATGCCAAAACCAACAAGGAAATCATACATGCAACTCAATACCTGCAAGCAAAACCTGTTGTAGTTATTGATCCCAATATCCTCTTACACTTTCCTTCTCTTCCTTTGTCTTCTTGCTCCAAATCCAAAGTATGCCACACTCCTCCAAGGGTGCTCCAAGAAAACTTTGAGTGTCCAAAAGTATGAGAGAGAGAGAGTAGAATAAAGAGCTCCAAGCTAAAATTGGTAAAAGTATGTCAGCTGATCTTTAGAAACATTTTTATTAATGAGGCCTATGTTTTCTTCAATTTTCATTATTTTCCTTCATTTTCCTCCTCACGTGCAACCTTTGATATTTCACCTTCCTTGTCTCCTAATTTCCATTATTTTTATAAATAAAATTGTAATAAATGTCTCATGCCTTTCCAAAGCCTTTGCCATTGCCTTTGCCAATTTCCATACCCATTAATTAATCACAATTGATGCCCATCACTATGTTTTTTCTTGACATTCAACTTGGAATACGTGTCCCATGACCATGGTTATTATTTTTGCTTTTATTAACTTTATTACACAGATTTTTGACCTAAGGTTGTTACACTTTAATTGTATAGGGATGGAAATTTTCTCAAAAAAAACTTTCTCTAAATAGACTGATTAAGGTAGAGAGCCCAAATATTATATTACTTTCGTTAATTTTGAGATTTGGGAAACTTTTTTAAAAATTGTTAGAATCGTTGTTGGGAGGCTGGTGTTTTTTAGCCTTGAATGCTTGAGCTCACTGCGGGGGCTTGGTTGTTGGTTGGGCTTCATGCAAAGTACATGTTCAAAACTTTTGGAGTATTGGGTCTAGGTTGGGAGATTAACCTCTATTGACATTATGAAGGGAATGTGGAGTTCTAGAACCATTTACTAGAAAGGTGATGGAAGCCTAAAATATAGTTATTAGAAGGGTCTAAAATTTTCCTTGTGTGCTGTAGAGTCGTGGGGCCCTAGGGCTAGTATTGACGACCTCTCAGATTTATTTACTAATAGGTTTGTGGAAAACAAATTGTTGGATGTAGAGACAGTAAGGATGAAACGTTCCCAGAGAATCCATCATATTAGGGAGGATCGTATAGCTAAAAGGATTGACATATTTTTAGTGGAAGAAGCAATGGTGGAGAGATTCTTAAAATCTTCGACAGTGGCTCAGCTTCGGGGGTGAGTCTAACCACTCTCCTATTCTATTGGAACTCAAAATTTTTGGGCCCCAACCTAAATGCCCCTTTATTTTAAATTCTTCATGGATTAAAGGTGAATAACTTGTCAACTTGTTTAAGGAAGGATAAATACCTTATGATCTAAACATTGGAATGTTGGCAGCCCAACAATTTGAAGAGAACCTTAAAAAAGTAAAAAAATTGGTTGTGGATGGGGCGAAACAAAAGCATAGGTGAGAAGAGTAGGAACTGGTCGATATGAAAGAGAGATTCAAGATGTCTCTAATTCTAGAGAAGGAGGCTTCTTGAACATGGACCTAAGAGAATCCCTGATTCAATTGACTTCCCATAGGAAGGCTATTCTTGAAGCTCAAGAGTCAGCTTGGCATTTGAACCATATGGTTAGAATGAAGGGATGATAACACAATTTTATTTTCAAGATTATGCTAATGAAGTAAACATGCACAATACAATATAGAATCTTCAAGATGAGGAAGGTAGGGATGTCTCAAGTTTTGAAGGCCTTACCTGTTTAAGTTGGGCACACTTTCAAAATCTGTTTAAGGAGCCTAAAAGGGTAAGCATTGATCTTTTTTTAAGAATGCCTTTCGGATTAATCACTTCATTAGATGTTGGTTGACATTTCAAACCACCTAATGTGGTTCATCCTTAGGACAAAGATGAATTTTTTTATCTATCCTTAGGAAAAAATAGCAAAGATGCATCATGTTCTAGAAATAAACATGATGCATCTTTGCTATTTATTCCTAAGGATAGATCATTTTTTTCATGTTTGTCCTGAGGATGAACCAAATTATATGGTTTGAAATTTTGACCAACAACTAATGATGTGATTAATTCGAAAGACATTCTAAAAAACAATATGGATCACAAAATTCTGAAATCAAAGATTGATAAAGCTATTAGGGTTTCCCAGTTATACCCAAGGTTTATGGATGACAAAGAAAATAGAGACTTGATGGAGGAGGCCTCTGAAGTATAATTGAAGGCCATTATTGTAAGTTTTCATAAACAAAAAAGTCCTAGTCTTGATGAGTGGGGCATAGGGTTTTTTGAAACATTTTACGAGATCATTGACAATAATATGTTAGGGGTCATAAATTCATCAAGAAGGGAAGGAATACTATTGTCATATTTCAATTCTACTCTCATTTCGCTCATCCCAAAAGTGGATAAGCCTCTATATTTTTAGTGTTCCTTCCTTATATATCTATGAAAATGTATCTACAAGGTCATCTCCAAAGTTATCGCCAAAAGATTAAAATTGATTATATAAAATTGCATTTTTAAAGAAAAATTTGGATTTCTTGAAGGATGATAGATCCAAGAGGCCATTGGGATGCCCCAAGTGGTTCTCCATACTATCAAAAATCACATATTAAAAGGAGAATTAATCAAAATTGATCTCTTCAAAGCTTATCACCATGTGAGATGGATGTACCTTGGATTTCTTTTGTCCCACTTGGGGTTCATGATTGATTTTATAAATGAGTGATGGGATGTATTTGGTTAGTTTATTTTTCTAACTTGATAGACATGTTGGTCTCCCATTTCTTCCATGCTCAGAGAGGTCTTACGCATGGATTCCATTTGCCCCCTTTGTTGTTCCTATTAGTTGTTGAAGGTCTTAATCGGTTTTTCGCAAATGAAAAATGTAGGGTTGATTACTAGGGTGCTGCCATTACATATACCCTTGCAATCACCCATTTATTGTTTGTTGATGATATCATCATCTTATGTAATGATTCTTGTAGGGATGTTTCTAAATTATCTGAGATTATTGATATGTTTGGTATAGCTACATGAATGATCGTCCACTTATTAGAGATGGACCCATGTATTAAATATCTAGAATTTCATCTGAAACCTAATTGCTAGAAGAAGGAAGATTGGTTTTGGTTAAATTCCAATATTGAAAAAATATTAAAAGGATGGTGTTTAAGATGGCTTTCTAGAGTAGGGAGACTTATTCTGGTCAAATCATTGTTGGAATCCATCCCTGTGTTTTGGATGTCGGTGTACTAGATTCCTCAAGGAATCTTAGAAAAATCAAGAAGAATATGTTTCAAATTCCTATGGGCTGGTACTCAGGAATTTTTTTTTTCTCCCTTGGGTAAGATGAGAGAGCATTGTTATGCCCAAAGTGTTGTCTCAAAATCATTTTCTTGTTTTCCCATGCATTAGTAGCAAACTGAGGCTGGATACTTTTATCCACTCACAATTTGTGGACTTAGGTGGTTTATCAGAAGTACATTCACCCATTCTCCTTAGAAGATTGGATCAGGTTGAGGGATAAGCCTTAGGTCAACATTTCTATCATCCATCATGCTGTTATTAATTTTTTGACCTTATTGCTTCAAGTGTTTCTTAGAAGGTTGGTAATGGTTTAAAGGTTTGACTTGGTTAGGACCCTTGGCTAGGAAGAGAGAAATCCACTGCTTGCCTCAGGAACTTATTGATCATTTAAGAGAAAGATGGTTTTCGAGACTTTGACATACCAAAAATTCAACTCAGACCTCTATTTGGCATCAAGGTTGGATTTTAGTTGGGGATCTGTATATATATCTAGAGTTCTGTGCGAACTACAAAGGTTATACGAAATCTCTAGCTGCTGTACATCTAAGACTCATCCAATATAAGGATGAGTTGGTTTGAGTTCACTCTTCGATGGGATCTTCTACTCCCAAGAGAGGGTATATTCATCTGAATATGGCTGGTGCTGTAGCTGAAGGGGAATGGTAGTGGAAAGTTGTTTGGAAGGTAAAGTGTCCGACGAAGTCTCGTCTCTTCATGTGGTGCCTTTTTACTAAAAAATTTCCCACTCAGGATAATTCACAGAGGCATTATAATGTCAACCTTGGCTGGTGCTCCCTTTGCAAGTTGAATGGTGAATCAATTGATCAATTATTTGCTAAATTTCCTTTTACTTTTCAGATTTTGAATATTTGCAACACTATTTTTGGCCATCACTATTTATGGCAAGGTCATTGTTTTTAGGAGAGGTGGAGACTTTGGGTTCGAAATAGGAATACAAAACCTTCAGTTCGTTACCCCTTCTCATTTACTAAGGTATATGGTTAGTAAGAAATAGAGGAATTTATCATAAAATGCCATCCTATACGAATTAGTGGTTGCTGAAATCTTGGCCATTCTTGCACATTTTCCTCAATCTTGCTCTACACCCAGACTAGAAATGTTATCCCAGAGGAGCCTGATAAATCACGTCCTTGAGGGTTATTTGATGGGGCTAAGATGGGGGGTGATATCACGTGTGGTGAAGGTTCTATTTTATATTTATCTGAGAAACACTTCTCAAAGTAAGCATGGGTCTAGGGAAGGGGACATATAATTTGGACGAACTGATTGCATGTCATTCTTTATTGGTATTCATTGGAGAAAATGGTTGTGATCAATTACAAGCTTTTGGTGATTCTTTGCTGGTCATCAACTAGGTTAATGAAATTCAACATTGTCACAACTTATACCTTTTACACAATCTAGAGGAATTTCTAAAGATAAAACTTATGTATATTTTTCTTGCACTCATATTCACAGGGAGCGAAATCAGGAGGTAGATCTACTTTCTGAAGAAGGTTTCAACTTGTTCTAGGGTTATGGCTCATTGAAGAAATAGTCTATTGATGGACAATATTGAGGCTTTGGTATAGTTTCTGTTATATTACTGTTATCTCCATATTGTAAATTTTGTTAGTCCTTTTTTGGCACTGTGCTACAAGCCTTAAAAGCTAAATATTTTTATAACTTTGAGGTTGCATACTCCGAAATTTATATTTTTTAATGCCCTACATGCAAAACTTTATGTGTAAATTTTGTATATGATGATATTTTACTGATGGATTTCTATTTCTCATGTCTTGCCACTAAATGGATCTAGGTAGATCCTTCTTAAACACACAAATGGATGTGTATATTCAAAATGTAATTTTGTTTGCTCTATAAATGAAATTATGGTTTTCTCCTCATAAAAAGAAAAGAAAAAGAAAAAAGAAAAAATAAAAGATAAAAAAGTTTTTCTTTATATCTCTCAACTTTGCCATCAACAACCTTCTTCAGTTTGTAGACCCACTTGCACACAACAACCCTTCTGTCCTTTGGGAGTTATACCAAGTCCCACGTTTTTTTCTTATCCAAGGCATCCATTTATTTTTTCATTTCTATTTTCCATTTGGAACTTTTAATATCATTTATTGTTCTCCGATAAGACAAAGTTTCCTCGTCACTAGTAAACAAAGCAATAAATGAAACATAACTTTATACCTCCTAGCAGGATTTATGTTCCATGTAGATCTCCTTAGTGTTGGTTGCGGTGTTTCCACATTTCCATATACTTTTCCTATATACTTATATTCTTCTTCTTCAAAAAATTCTTCTCGCTTCATTGTGTTAGTGTATGGTTAAGTCTCCAATTGAATTTCTTGATGTTGTGGTACTTGCTCTTGTTTCACTTCAACTTCTACATCATCTGATTTTATGAGAAAGGACTTTTCAAACAATACAACTCTCTTAGTGATGATATTTTGGCTAATAGGATCCCACAATATAATTCACCTAACTACATCATCATGACCAACCAAAAAAATACTTCTTTGATTTGGGGTTTAACTTAGAACATTGATTTTTGGGAGTAAGAGCATTATCTTCCCATTAATTTTATTCTTTTAAAATCTAAGTAATCACTAGCATAGATCCATCTTAAGTACAAATCTAACATGAGCCAAGAGGGATCATATTTCTTCATGTGCAATTTCTTTTAGAGTGAAAAATACAATGTGCTATTTTTCATTGTTTAAATTGTATTTTTGAATGCTAAATACAGTATATATAGGACTAAATAAAAATTTTGACCCTAAAAAATTAATTTTTTTTCTATATATATAGATATATATGAAGTTGATATCAACATAAATTAGTTAACATATATCTTCAAA
>APFE031646387.1:102401-166070 GCA_000404065.3 Pinus taeda | reverse complement strand
AATTTTTAATTTTATTTTAAAGGGGCATGGATGGATGGACAAACTTACACACCCCCTCATATAATCTGTAGAATGAGCCTCTCAGCTCAACAGGGATGACCTATCCATACCTATTTAGAATTTTATTATCTATTGAAACTAATGGTGAACGATTCACCAAATAACAACCAGTGGTGACTGCTTCTGCCCACAACTCTTCTTGTACTTTGGAATTATTAAGCATGCTCACTAATCTCTTTAGAAGAGTCTCGTTCATACATTTTTCCACGTTATTTTTCTAGGTAGTGTATACCATGGTTTTATGCATATCAATCCCAATTTCCTTGCAATATTTTTCAAATTCCAAAGATGTGAACTTGTTTGCATTATCTATTCTCGAGAACTTGATTGAATTACTATTTTTCTTTCAACCAAAACTCTATATTATTTAAATACATTAAATGCACTATATTTCCTTTTCAGAACATATACCCACATATTCCTAGAGTAATAATTTATAAATATCAAAATATAAAAGGCTCCATCAAAGGAAACTATAGGAGATGCCTCCTACACATTTGAATGGACATAATCAAGAATACCTTTATTTGTATGACTCCCTGTTTTAAACTTCTAGATACATTGCTTCCCAAAGACATAATATTTGTAGAAATTCAAATTCAAATATTTTAAATATGGAAGTGACTAGTGGTTTATTATTACCTTTAACCATTTCTTGCACATATGACCTAATTAATGATGTCATAAATGAGTAGGTTCATTAACTTCTTTAGATACCACCACTACTTTATTTTCTTAAGTGTTACCTTCCAACATGTAAAGATTCTGAATACCTGTAACCTTCATAACTACTGGGATTCCCTTGCACACTTTCAAAGCTTTGCCTTAACCTATAAACCTATAACCTACAAAACCAAAAAATCCCAAAGAAGTTTATTTTTAAGTTTAGCTACTTGTTTTACTTATCTCAAAGTCATTACAATATCATCAAACATTTTAATTATAATTCTCTCAACTTCAATAGTCTTAGAAGACACATTATTCCATATAAGAATAGTACCACCATCAACAATTTGATGAGAAGAAAACCTACTCCAATTGGACACATGTGATGTGAAGCTTCAAAATCTAATAACCATTCATCATGATATTGGGAGATGTTATAGATATATAAAATTCATTAACCATACCTAAACTTGATTTAATCGAATTTGTTTCCTTTTTTGGGTCTTCCTCAGATTCTTGCTGCTTCAAATAACATTTCTCAAGCTTCCCTATTTTACCATAGTACCAACATTTTAGATTACTATCCTTTCCTTTTGACTTATATCTTTATGTACCTCTCAATTTCTCCCCTTTTCTTATGGATTGAGCTCTAGCCACCATTGCTTTAGGTGGGGAAGTTTCTATGTTGGATTACCTCCACACCTCTTTAGAAACAAAATCTTGCACAAAAATGTCATAGTCAATAGAATCAAGTGTAAGTGACTAGATGGTCCCAAGATTTAGGGGACATACACAATAATGTCATCGCCTTATCTTCCTAATCAATTTTTACATCCATACTAACTAATTGGCGTATAAGAGTACTAAATGCATTAAAATGATCAACAATTTTGGTACATTCTTATTTATCTCTTTCCTATTGAGGACCATAGTCAAACACTTAGGAAATTATTAAAGTTCCCTCTACATTTTTATAGAGGTGATACTCCTATTTTACTCTCAAAATTTCCATTTAACTTAAATAATGATAAATTAAACATTCAAGACATTCACACCTATGAGTAGACTAGATAATGAAGGATAATAAATAAGTAAAACAAAAATACATGATAATTTTGTAAATGATTCATTCCATCATATCCATCCATTCACACATCATGAATAAGATACATTTGAAGAAATATGCATAGACATAAAATAGAAAAGGTGATCTAGGTAGTTTAGAGAGTTATATACTTTCATTCTTTCAAGATTGTAAGGACCATAGGAGAACATTCACGAGATGTCATGCTGAGAAAAAGTATGTGAAATTGCAAATGTCATGCACTCCTAAAATAGTTATTTAAGAGATTCAACAATATTACAAATTGGAATTTATGTCCAAATAGAGTGCGTGCCTAAAGCACTCCACCAAAATTCTTGATATTGAAAAAGGAATTAAATGCATTCATCCCTAAGATACTGGGATGAAGCTCCCATGGAACAAATAGATAATGTAATAACTTGGAAGAAGGAAGATAATTACAGTCATGTATCAAATTTACAATTGAACAACATAATTCATAGAGCTAGATTATCTGAGATTGGCATGAAAAACAAAGGGGAAATTTCTTCAAATAAAATACAAGACACTTGCAAAATTGCAGAAGAATGATTGTTGGAATGAATCGTCTCCTTTTGTAGAATCACGATGTTGGAGTATATGTTGGCTTTGAATGTTTATAAATGTAATTTCTTTGGTTAGATATTTAGGATTAACAATTTTAGTTAATGATCTTTTAAGCCAATCATCAATCCGCTCCATGGGAGGAACAATTATTCCATACTTTACCTTGAATGCAATTTTTTTCATTGATTTATTTTAAATGAGTATTGATGAATGGTTTCCATGTATTCATCAATATAATTAAAAAATATAACTAACAATTTCTTAAGAATGTCATACTCATTGGTGCAAGACATTTTGATGATGCTCAACTCTTCTTCCAAGTAGTCCTTTGGAATCAACATACAATATCAGATCAATTGTAACCCTTCAAGGTCTTAAATAACCTTGATTTATTTGAAGAAAGAATTACTTTTTTAATCATTAATCCTTTTTCAATCAACTATCACATCCTTTAACATTAAAATTCTTGTAGACCATCCTACTTGTACCTACTTTATTCACTTCCTTGATGGAAGTTCATCTTGAGTCTTTTCAAAATAACTTAAAATGGAAATTTTGAAAATAATGTATTTAAATTATTTTTTGAAAAATATCGTTCATGGTCAAGGTCCTTCTACAAATAATTGGTAAAAGAAGAAATTCTGTGAGAGAGATTTCCTAAATACAATAAAATATACATGCTTTAGAAGTGATTCTTAGTCGCTTATTGATGTTTTCCATGAAATAAGTGATGGTTCCACTAGGCAACTTTGCTGCCTTCTTTATCCAATTGGATGTGCTGGGTGTAGAAGGTGGTGCCTAATTTAGAGCTATAATAGCCAAACAAGGCTTGAATAGAGGTCTAGGGCTTTGGGCTTCCTCAAATTCACTAATTTTCCTCTTGAATCTTATATAATTTTCAATCTCTTGCTCCATGATATAATGGGTAAAAGCGTCCCCTATAGTTATATTTAACTTTAAAATGTTAGAAGGTTAGAAGGTCATACCCCTGAAACATCTACTTCAACCCTCCTTTTCTTTGTAATTTTTTTTATTTTTAAGATGAACTTTTTCAATTTGTAATTTTTTTCAACCTTATTGCATTGGGCATTATGCATAGCTAGTGATTGTTCTTCAAATATTGTTGGCTCTGCAGTATATAAATATTTTGCCATCTTTTGAATTTTTTCTATTTATAGTGTTTCCTAGTTAGGAATCATTGCACTATCTACCTCCATATCCATTGTGCCTTGTGATTGCTAGGATCCTTTCTTGCTAGAGCTTCTCTTACTCTTTGACAATGCAACAACATGAGAATTTTACAAATTGATATGCAAGGGTGGTTATTTGTGGTAATGTCTTCCAGAATATCAATCATAACTCTCTACTTTGGTTGCACTTGTTTCCTTTTTTCTTTTTATGTGCAGAGCATGGACTCCTACATTCTAGTGGGGTTGACAAAGATTGCACATTAGTGGGATTCTTCCCTCTTTATCTAGTTTTGTTTTGTTGTTATGAACTTGTACTAACTTATGTAATTAGGTCATCATTTTGTACAATTTTTTCTTTCCCCTTATTTTTGATGTTTACATTTCATTGTCTCGGGTTTCGTCTATAATCCTAGTAAACAAGTTCCCATACCTTATTGATTACAAGGGTTTAGAGAATAACAATTCAAGGTCAAAGGTCTTGACATGCTCAACTTCCTTCAAATTAAATGCTTAAATGTCTCAAATATCTAGGCTAAATGTGAGGAATTCTTTACAACAACATGTACTATCTTGAAGGGTAGTGAGATAAACTATCTTTTCTTTTTCTAGTCAAATAAAATTGACGAGAAACAATATTTTCTACATACTTTTGCGGACAAGCATCTATCACAAATAAACATAGGAAGCAATAAGGAACTTCCTTGACATCCATAAAATATTACATATGTGCAAGTCTCTTCCTATATGCAAACCCCTTTCCTTTCAAGAAGTATTTAGCTTCTTGAGTTAACCTTTGTGCTTCAATTCCTATCAATATATATAAATTCATTAGAAAAATTATCTTTAAGGAGACAAAGATGAAAAGGTTCCTTATGTCTCCATAGCTTAGGGTAATAGAATTGAATTAGTTCAAACTTAGGATTCAAATTATTTCTCAAAGGCATGCTGTTGAATAAATTACAATATATTACTACCAATACTAGGAAATTCATCATGAAAACCCTTTTATTCTTTAAATAATTTTCTAATTGGAATGGAATTTCATTGGAATCACTTCTACCTAATCTATTGTAACATAAAATACCCCACTTATAATTTTTTATCATATCACAAAATTTTACTAAAATATGTTTTATTGCCAATTTCCTTGACTTATTCTTTGCTCAAGTAAGCCTTTTCTTCTTTTAAAACATGCCAAGTGATATTGACATAATTATGCCAACTCAAAAGTTTAGTGTCCTCAACTCATTTCCACCTTAATTTATCATACATTTAATTTAATTTTTTGATGGAGCTTACATAGTGAGGTCATCATTTATTCCTAATCTAATAATGTTTACTCATAACCAAAATCATTTATTTTCATTTTATGTTCCAATGTCATAACAAGCAATATCCTAAATCATATTACTATTTACTTCTTTAAAAACTTACTCCATTAATATATAAACACTCTAACCTATATTATATATATATATATAATATATATATATTTTTTTTCCTTCGAGCAAAACAAATATGATTTGTATTTATATAAAATTGGTTTCAAGGCCATGTGCTTTTACATATTCATTTGATTATTCTAATTCTGTCTTTTAGCAAGTCCAAAAAACGCCTTTGTTTCTACTACACTTCTTTCCTACTCTATTCCTAAACTAATTACACCTAAAAATCTTCTAGAAAACTCCTAGAACTAGTATCTACTTGAAGTACATATGTCAAAAGAGAAAGAAATAAACTAGCCTATAGGTGTCAACCCTTCTTCAGCATTGTCTTCAACAACTATCTCATCCTTGTGCTCCAAATGATCAAGAACAATAAGCTGGGGAGATCCCACTTTTTCTTGGTGTCCTCTGATCTCGATTGGACTGTGGCTTCATGTTTTCCTAGATGGAGGTCCACAGTCTCCACCTTTACCTGTAGCCTTTCTAACTTGACTTGGAGGAGACCAGTTTTTTGATTAACAAGAAACATTTGAGTCTCGATCCTAGAAGTCAACATTTCCCCTTGGCTGTTCAACATAGATAATATGTGCTCCATGGTGGGCGTTATGTAGTCATGCTAGCTTGCTATGTCAACGTTCTCCTACACAACAGTGTTTTGCGATGCACCTTCCATTTTCTCTGCTGCCCTGTCGACCAAAATTTTCACATGAGGGATGACTAATCTAGACTTGAACCACTGCCCTAGGAAGAGAGACTCGACATGTCTCATGAGTTGTGCTATCTGCATTTGCTTCTCCCTTCATATCCTTCTTCCACTCATGACCATTAATACATTGACCACCTACATTAATGCCCCTATCCATCAATCCTTGTCCTAAAGATTTACTTCTCGAGATTGATATTGTCTCCATTACTATGTTGAAGATCAAGTGCACCAGATTCAACTTACAAATGGAGGATTCCATCCACATCTCCTTCATGCAGTTACTAAGGTTGGCCCCTGGCCACCAACTGTCCCCATCCTTGAAGTTATACTCCTTCCTCGGTCAAGTGTGTATTGGATTCCCAATACCGACATTTAAGTAGAGCCACCATTCTACCTCTGCACATTTTGAAAGGTCCACTAGCCAGGGACAAACTTTGGTGTGTATATGGAGGGATTCTCTAGATCCCATTACTCCTTTACTCATTCTTATTATGCTCATTCCACCATGTGCTTTATTTGTCATTATAATGGTCATGGAAAAGGCTTAAATATACAACTTTCATTGTCATGGACTACCAACCTTTGATCCAAGGAAACACCTTCATTAGTCAAAGTGTTTTGGCGTTCAAATACCTTTTAACATGATAGACGCTAATGTCCTCAAGTTTTCCAATTTGTTTGTTAATCCTTTGTAGAATTGGGAATTGATCAGTCAGAGGTCTTTTTTAGTTTATTCATTTGTTCAATGACTATCATAGAGTTCCGGAATACCATCAAATGCTATATTTTCTTTAAGATAACCATTTCTAGTCTTTGCCACAAGACCAAGAATTCCACTTACTTATTTGAAGTGATCCTCAATCCCCAAGCACACTGAATCTCGATTTTGCTCATGGCTCCCCATAAATTAATACATAAACTTTAAATAAAACTAAACCCTATTAAAATTTACAATGAGATAAACAAATAAATAATTTGATAACAAAGAAATACTACACAATTTAGAAAATATTAAAATAAAAACCATATCGTACAACTAGGGTTGTTCCGGAGCCAATTTAAAGTGGTTTGGTAAAATACAAACAAATACTACACAATTTAGAAAACATTGAACTTAAAAACCACATCGTACAACTAAGGTTGTTCAAAAGCCAATTTAAAGTGGTTTTGTAAAATAAAAGATCAGAATGAAAATTCTTCTACACATGACATATATACATAGAGTGGTATCAGGTTTTTATAACCCAAATGTCAAAATTAAATTGATAGCAACTTTAGTTCCGATAGCATCCAATGATCGTCAGCTTTGAGGAACAATACTGTCTATACTATAAATTTTCCACCAAGGCTGAATCTTCGATGTCAGTCTGTGTCAATCAGTGTTACCATCATCAATATTATATATACTCAACTGATTTTGAGTCTATCATGTTGACTTTGTCTTTAGAAGATCGATAAAAACAAATATATGGAAGAATTAAAAGATCACATTTTTCTTTTTCACCCAGCACAACTTGGAAGTCTGGAGATTTCATACATTCATAAATAGGAGTGGAAATAGGTCAATTCTACATCTTTAAACAAATGAAAGAAATCACTCTACTATATGGTAATAAAGAAATTCTCACTTCCGTTTTTTCATGTGACTACCTGACAGTTCTAAAGTTTGAGTTTTACAAATTCACAGAATTACCTTGTCCTTTTTAGCATTTCAGATCCTGTCTAATCCCTTACCACTAATTTAAGTAGGTTATAGAAAAATGACCTCTTCTTGCAAATTTAATGGTAAAACATGTATGGGCCTAATGGGTTGAAATACTTTGCAATTAATCTAAAGTATCTTCTTCTTCACTGAGTTCATTGACAATGAATAGCCCACCGCTGGCCAATATCACAGTAGATGATTGTAACAGTGCATTGAATGTGGAGCTTAATTCATGAGGATCAATACATATTTTCACAAAGAAGTTCGAAGTACTTCAAAGGCTTATGACCAGGAATTCATTGAGAAAAATTAAGCTTGACCAGTTGAGTACATGTAACCTCTTTCAGTATTCTTAGTCATTTTTATTCAGAAGATGTCTCAAATGACGCAACTGATTAGTTTTTAACCAATTGAGTATCATGACAGATGATTAGTTTTTTACCCATTAGCTACGTTTAAAAACAACAAAAAGTGTCTCAAATGACACAGTTGATTAGTTTTATTGCAAGAGGTATCATAGTATGAGATTCACATTGGATTGAAAGCCAGATTCAAACCCAGGTAAGAAGGAAGACAATAGAGAGTCCCACCACACTACTTGTAGCTAATCTATTTTGTGTTATTTTAAAGGATTTCTCTTAGAGAACAATATGATAATTGACTACACATTTCCAAGGCATGAAGAGTAAATAAAAAGATCCTCATGTTGATATCATAAAGATGCTATATTGCTTAATAAGGCAGAGTATGTACTGTTGTCCAAGATTTTGTATGGAAAATGTAGTATACAAATTTGCCATAAATTTGCTCGATGCTTGGCCTTTTTTCCCACTCAAAGTGATGGTGAACATTTCAATGCTTTGAGGATGTGAATAAAGAAAGCGAAGCAGTTGTTCCTGTGTTTCCACCTGGGAAGGATTCTCCTACTTCTTTGGGAGGTGAACATGGGGCAACAGGAAATATGTTTTTCCAACTGCTTGTATCTAGAGTTTCTTCATTAATGCACTGTTGTTGAGTGATGTTTGCAAATCCCTATCAAACATAGGTGACCATTCCTCTTGGGTCACTGATAACACTGATTTCAAGAATTCTCAATGTAATGATTCACCATATCAACAGCCTATGGGTATCGACAGCCAGAAAAATACACTTCTATGGACAGAACTTTCTTCATTTCGCTCACGTGCTTTGGATTTACGTGCTAGTATTGTCAAAGGTGTATGCAGTCATTACTACAACAAATATTGTTAAAGACTTAAAAAAAAATATTTTAAACAGCTTGTATCGCCAGCACTATGGATCAAGCTATGTTCTAATGCATGGACTCTGACATATGGGCTTCAGCAATAGGGCATCTTAGAAAGAACCAATGCATGTTGATATGCACAACAACTGATATGCTCTGTGGAAATCAAGGAGAGTTTGCTATTCAAAAAATATGTTTCATATCCTAGTCATGCAAGATATTGTCATGAGGTGACTTTACGGAATTTTGACAGCCAGATCAAACGGTATAAATGGTACATTGCCCAGTTCTATCTCTTTCAGTATATAATTATATTCATGTTTTTGTACAGGTATTCACCTGTGCAAATACAATGAAAAATACACCGATTCTACAAACAAGGGAAGACCTTGCAAATTCCAGACTGCTCATGTTAATATAAAGAACTGTATGTCAGTATAAAGAATGTAAAGTGTGACAGCCAGATTGATGGACAGAGTACAGCCATGGAAGCTCTCAGATAACATGAGGAAAGAGATTCACAAGTTAATCTTGCATGTACAATTAGATTCATGGGATAATTATATAGTCTTACTATCTAACAGTTTGATAATGGTTGCTAAGGGTTACGAATACAGAGATTGACATAAATCCATCGGCCTTTCTGAGTCCATTAATGAGAGTCCCGTGCAAGAACACTGCGTTAATGGTCGTTCAAATCACCCATACTTACAAAATCCCTATGTCAAACCCTTTGCACTTTAATGGATGAAGAAGAAATATTTGTTGAGATTGTTTTCAGGGTTGTTTTGTTTGGGATGTTGACAGATTCTCTTTTTCTATATAGCTCTACTATTGCATTGATGAATCAACTTCTGTCATAATTACAAAGAGAATGAGACAACTTCTGTCATAATGTCAATATTCAATAATGAATTGTACTAGTGATCTAAAGTTGAATCATAATGGCCCATTGGAAACCCTGAAGGCATTTGTATTAGCATTGGAAAGCTTAAAGGTGGTGCAATGCACATGTGAGGCAGTTACCTTTGGCTATCTAGTCAAATCAACAATTCACATCACCACAATTGTCGCCTTTTGCAATGGCAAGGGCTAACCAGCCTGCTATAGGGCATTAAATGCCCTGGTACATGCATGCCCTGTAACAAAATAACACACAGGCTTGGTGGCTACATATATCAAAAATAAAGGCTGTGTGTTATTTTGTTATAGGGCATGAATGTACCAGGGCATTTAATGCCCTATGGCAGGCTGGTTAGCCCTTGCCTTTTGCAATTCCCAGCCCCCATTTACAGCATTTTGTCATTTCCATTTGCATTGTTATCATCACCATTGGTACATTCCCATAAACTTATTCATACAGGATGCATAGTGGGCATACTGTAGTTGATGGTGGATGAGTGAGATGCCATAGCAGCAAGGGACAAAATTTGAGAATGTCAGTTAATGCTTTTCTAAGAGGCATCTCACTAGAGAGGTGAATACCATGCGATGGAAAAATTTTATCTTATCTGAAAACCTATCAAGAAAACAAATAAACCCCACAACTTCAAATGACACAATTTCTAACCATTGTGCTCTAAGCATTTTCCTATGTGCACAATTGAACATGTTACAAATAAACCCCACAACTTCAAATGAGACAATTTCTAACCATTGTGCTCTTCACATTTTCCTATGTGCACAATTGAACATGTTACAGTGTAGTAAGAAAATGACAAAATTTCTAACCATTGTGGTCTACCCATTTTCCTATGTTGCACAAGTTTTTCCTAGGGGTCAGATAGGTGGGAACAAGTATCTTGCACGGTTAGAAGTATTGCCTAAATTTAAAGGAAACTTCAAGTTGGGAGTCACAATAATATAATATATTAAAATTTAATATATATTAAAAATAAAAATAAAATAATTAATTTATTTCTATTCAAAACTTGCCAATCAAATTCCATCTTGCAAAGAAATATGTAAAAGATTGAACTTTGAAACATTGCCAAAAAAAATCAAAATATTAATCCATTAACAATTTCTCAATCAAATTCCTTCCGAGCATAGAAACAGAACTCCCAAACCGGAAAAAAGGTTGTTATTACTTGATTATTAGTTGATTTCATGCAACGCTATATGTTAAGTCATTGGTTCAATTCTTAGCCCTTGATGTAACCTCACCAATATTATATATAGTAATAGTAATTAAAAAAAATTAAAACAATAGAGTTTAAATCCAATGTTATTTTAAAAAGAGTTTGTATAATAAAATTATAAATTTCCAAGTTAATATATATTTTATACTTAAATAAATATGAAAATTAAATTAAAAAATGTTTTTTTAATAATATTTATATTTCTTAATTTCAACTATTTTTCTTTTCTTTAGTATTCCATCTTTTGTCCATTCAACTCGAGCGATAATGATGGTTTTTCTAGTGGCCGACAATCTTCCTAAATTCTTTTAGATCCATTCGCCATCAGCGTATATGAGGAGAATGAATAGCTTTCCAATGACAAAGATCAGGATTGGCCAGGCGCCTCGTCTTCATTTGGATATAAGGGCTTTCCATAAACGGGTTGTTTCTCTTAGTTCCAGACCCATATCTAGATCTAAACCCAACAACATACCCTTCCCTTCGCACAGTGCCATCATTTTAAGCAACACCCAAGTTGGTAACGTCAAATACACCTAAGTTTGCACTTATTCATTGCAGTGAAGCTCCCAAAACGTCAAAATTCGGTTGTAGCAAAGCTCCCGAAAAGCTCCAAAGTACCTGTTGAAGCTCCCGACAGTTTTGGAGCGTTTCTGATCAGCTCCCAAGCTCCCAGGAGCAAGGGAGCTTCGGGTATGTACTTTCCAATGCTTGGGAGCAGTACCCGTGTGACTATGCCATTTTCCTATGTGCACAATTGAACATGTTACAAGTAAATATGTATATATTTGTCCTTGTCATGGAATTCTTTTCTAGTAAAGCATAAGTGTAGAATTATTTTGAAGTTATTTGGTACATTGGGTTTGCTAACTCATTTATTGTGTTAAACTATTTTATAACAACTGATTTGGTAGGCATCTAAGGAGTACAAAGTAAAATAGGGCACACAAACATGTAGTTACCAATTAAAATTGGGCGAAATTATCATATTTGAACATTACATATCTATTTAGAGATTTACTTCAAGATCACAAAGTGGGAACACTGGAACGATTATTTGCTTAGAATCGTTTGATAAATTTTCAAAAGACAAAAATTACATATCCATCTAGAGATTTACTTCAAGATTACAAAGTGGGAACATGGAGCAATGATTTTGTTGGACACTAATCCTCTAAGGGTTGGTGTGGAAGCTGAATAGTCTAAGGAAGTCTAAGAGACCTTGGAATATGAAACCAAAGGTCATATGAATGTACTATAAATGTATATCATTTGTTAATAATAGATATACTTTCATGCTTATCTTTATTATTTTGTTGCTACCATGTATGTGTTCAACATTGTATCAGAGCGAGCGTACTCCTGCCTTGCTCCAATTTGAGCCACTTGTGTTGTGGCCTCTCTGTGCATGTCAATTCTGCATTCCTGTGGATAGAACTGCCATTATTGTGTGCATGCCTATTTCATGGTGCACACTGTTCGGCTAACCTCTCTCAACTAGATTTGTGTTGGGTTCTCTATCCACTGCCTCAAATAGCAAAAACGCACCCACATGGACTCTGCACCTAAGTGCTTTGCCAAAGAAATTGCAGCAATTTGAAGGCACTCACAAATCTTTCAAATCTTGTAAATCTTAAGGTTCTCAGTATCTTTTCGTGTCAAGAGCTGGAAACCGTAAATGTTGAAGCTTTGATGCAATTGGAAGAGTAATAGCTGGAGTCCTCCTTTGTTGTTAGACTTCTAATATCTCATGCGACTTTTGTGGAAGATCCAAAATGGTAAAAGGATTTGTTGCATATCTCTTTGTATCTCGATGATGAGGTGAGTTTATTGCAAATTAGGTTTCTAGATTACGGTAACACTGAGTAAGCACAATGCTTGTACAATTAATTTCACCACTGGATTGGCTACAACTTAATGCTTGACATTGTCAAAAGTTGCATTGTATGGTGATTTGTCTCCAGCTGAAAGCATTCTCTATTGTGGAAAGCATTTGAGTGTCATTTTGGATATGGGTATTATAATCATGGTGGATCGTAATGACAAAATGTTTTACAACTATGGAGTTTGAATCCACATATCTTTACACCCACACATTTGAGTCCCAATAGCGTTTTGCTCCACCACTCTACAGCATCATCAAAGACAGCCTTTACCCTGTCAATATCACCTGCCTTCTCTTTTAAAGATACTAATGTAGCAACAGTTCCAACATTGATCCTCATATCTTCAGAATTTCTCTAGAATCTATGTATCGACGTTTTGGACCCTAATCGGGTATTTTTCTCTATTCATACATTCTATTTATAAATCACAGTCAATTAGTGTTAAGCATTAATACTAAGTTTAAGCGCTAAACCTTTCCTTAAGCGCCTTTATTAAAAGTATGAATTAAGCACGTGGGTGGTATTGATAAGGGGAAGTGGTATCTCGCGCGCCCTAAAGGTTGTAAATGGTATTCCTAAAATTCACGCAATTAACCTTAGCGAGCGACATGTAGCATGGGAAAACCACTTTTCTCGCGTGCTCTCAACCTGATATTAGTCGTGCAAGATTTCACGCGAGATTATGTGACTACCGTTCGATTGGACGGGTCACATCGACGGTGGAGATTGTCTGGGTTAGTTGGTGAATGGACAATGCGATATCTGTTGGATCTCGAGAAGTGAGATCAATGACGCAGATTGAAGTGCTTGATAAAAGGAGAAGTCAATGAGGGATCGACAGTGATTGGTCAGATAAGCGGGACCCTCAGGGGGGAAATCCACATACATAATCTGTTTGTACGCAGTTGATTGGTTACAAAGTTAACCATTAGTCGAATTACAGACTACTACCTCATTTCGTCAACCTCCTGCGTCATTTTGAGATAAAACTCATCAATTTGTGATAAAACTGCTGAAGTCCTCACTGTCCTGTTCGACTCCTTACAGAAGCACCATTTACAGGAAGTTTGCAATACTTGAAATAAGTTTTTTCGACACAGCCAGTTTTCTCACAGTTCTCTACACATGACCTGTAAACAGGATCAACATCGCCAGCGCTTGCATAGGAAGCCACCACCGAGTTGAGGAGGAGTACCTTTACCTTGAAAATTAAAATCCTGACCGTTGTTGGTCTCTGCGAGAGCTTTTGTAACAAAGATTGTAACAAAGAATATTGTCAATGAGGCTACCAGTATCTGAAAACTTCCTATGTTTCTGGGCATGTGGGAAGCTTGCTCCATTAATGAATGGTTGACGAGAGTCATTGAATTTAGAACTATTTAAATTGTTGAATTTTGTCTTATAGATTGCAACCTAAGATATTAAATGTAAGCTGCAACAAGCTTGGCTTGGTTTTGATGCACCGAATACATTTGACTGTACCGAGAATTATGGCAAGTTTTAGAGTGATTGTTGGTTATATTGCCAAATTTGAGTGTATTTTGGCCATTGTGAAAAATTATCTTTGTATCTTTTGTCCAACAAGGTATCTTTGGTTATTGTTGCAACCATTTTAGCCATATAATTCGAGAGACTTATCTGATTTGTTCAATGAAAATGACTAGAAATAATGCAACATTGGAGTTCTTGAAAACTCTGATACTATCTACTTCTAATGACACATTACAAATTAGCAAAGGCTCTCTCTCAGAAATTCATACTTGTCTACAATATGCACAAGAACAGATTGCTTTTTTGCAGCTTGAATCTCAACTACAACAGGAAGAATTACAGCAGTGGAGTCATCATTCTGAACTTGTTTTTGTTTAGAAGATTAAAATAGACTCCCATAAACATCAAAACAATAATCTTACAGTTGATTCAGATCCAGTGCCCAATAAAGCAGCAGAGTTACACGCAGATGCAGAAGTTCCGTTTGCACTTTCCAAGCCCATCATCAGACCTTGGGAAGAACTTGTCCACAACAAGCACAGAATAGGTCTTGGATATGATAATAAGTTTTCCTTTCATATTCTAGACTATTCCAAGCCCATCAAATTTCAAAGTGTTGGGTTTCTTCATGACAGTTCATCTTCACGTGTTCGTGCTCCTCTTCCACAACAATCACAACAGAATGTCAGATGCCAACACTGTGACAGAGTTGGCCATATGAAAGATCACTATTTTGATCTTCATCCATGTAAGCACTGTCATAAAACTAGTCATTCTTCAAATAGATGCTTTAGAAACAAACCTCCTGCAAGAACAAAGATTCATCTTGGATGGATCACTTCTTGGCAACGGGCTTCAACAACCAAGAAGACATTTCGCTCATACAATAGGATTTGTTCTCGAGTATTGAATATTCTTGCAGTTAAGTTCTCTTCATCTTGTCACCTTGTATCTGACAGGGGGGAAGTGATGGTCATCTACAAGCTTCAAAGCCACATCAAGCGAGCCTGAGACACAACTCGTCATACCAGATTCAGAGTTGTACCCTGAGACAAATATGTCCCTGAGCATGCCTTCAGTCAGTGATACATCTTCAAAGAATTGGAGACACTTCCTCTAGTAGAAGACTTCAGCTTCTTGCTAGTTTTGGAAGAGTTCCAGGAATTGCATTAAGCATTCCAGAGTTGGTGGTAATCCTTAAACCATCACAGGTTGAGACCTCCCTTTTCAGGTTGAGGTTCTCCCTTTTATGCGGGGTGAAACCTCCCTTTCATGGTTGAAGGTTTCCCTAATCAAAACATTTGGAGCACTTCCTTTAGCAGAAGACCTCAACTTCTTTCTAGACCTCGAAGAGTTCCAAGAACTGCACTAAGAATTCCGGTGTTGGTGGTCATCCTTAAACCACCTCCCTTTATACCAACATTCCAGAGAGTACATTTAGCCTAATGTTGCCATGCATTTTTGCACGTTTTGTATTAGAGCTCTCTTCTTGGACTCATACATACCCCTTCGGATTAAGGGGGGGAATGTTGGACACCTAATCCTCTAAGGGTTGGTGTGGAAGCTGAATAGTCTAAGGAAGTCCAAGAGACCTTGGAATATGAAACCAAAGGTCATATGAATGTACTATAAATGTATATCATTTGTTAATAATAGATATACTCTCATGCTTATCTATAATATTCAGTTGCTTCCATGTATGTGTTCAACAGATTTGCATAGAACTTTTGATAGTTTTTAAAAAGACATAAGCATGTTGTTATGGATAAGACCATTGAAGGTTAATTGTATTGGGGCATGGGGTTTTAGAATATGGAAATTGACAAACATACTTTTCTCACAAGATGAGAGAGGGTTGTGGATATAGTAGATAATAGGTGGATATCCTAGATGATAAATCCTCTAACTTCTAGGTTCATCCCTTAATCTTAGGAAATGTGGCAACATTCACTAATGATGGGATTAGTTGATAATAAGAAACATTTTAATTTATCACAAGTTTGTAAAGGATTTAAAGAGGAAAATTAATTAAAATTAGCCATGATAGCTTGGGAGAAGAAGGAAAGGGAGGATTTTAGTGCACTGCATGGTAATTGAAGCTTTTAGGATGAGAAGGCAAATTTACTTAGTGGATTTTCTCCTCACCATGCATATTTCTTCTTCTTTGCTAATGTATTTTTCTTTGTTATTAAAATAATTTCTTCTTGAAGTGGTTATGAGACCTTGTAAGTTTTTTCTTTAGTAATCATGAAATATATTATAGACTTGTTCTAATTGTTTTTACATGATTGTCTTGAATACTTAGTCAATAATAGTTTGAGTGAAATACATGCTATTTTTTGGATTATATTGGAAGATTTTTCATTGTTCTAAGTGATTTTCATTTTTAAAACTTTGTAATGGGTCTAGCATTTATTGTTCTCTATTTGCAATAAGGGATTTATTTCTCATAAATAAAAAATTTCAAGGCTTTTTAGTTGTTAATGAGTTTGGATAGAAATTTCATTTGTTTTCAAGTATGTAGTGAATTTTCTCTAAATTTATCCTGTGCACTTTCTTTCTTATCAAGAGGATTAAAGACTATCATCCTCAATAACCTTATTGATAATTGTAACTCAATACTATGTACCTATCATGTTTTCATTGGTATCTTAGACTCTTCTTCTACACTATTTGTTCATATTTTTATGTATTTATATGATGGGACAAATGTGCTATTAAAAGGGTCCTAGTTTAAAGATATAGTTAGAGTTAACTAGTATCTTTGGCATACATTAATACTCCAACATTTTATTAAAATATCAACTTTTAAATATGGCATTTGAGGGTTTAAGTGAGTTGTTCCGAGGTTATTTAGGACAACTATCTTTGTAATAGTTTATGGGATAGCCCCTCTAGTCCAAGAGTTAGTTTGAGGGCAAAATCATGGAGGATATTATCCTCCAGAGGGTTCCCTAACACTTTTCTCTTCCATAGAACAGTCTTGAGGAACAACATAATCAAACATAGGTTCCTTTTTGAATGAGAAGTATAAAATTGACCTTAGTATATGGGATGTTGAATCTCATCCTATTATGTGTGCAAACAACCACAAGAATTTTTGATAGGGCTATGCTAATATTAGGATATCATTGGATGAGAGATTTGTTGGCATGTGTGCTAATGGATCCATGAATTCCTTTAGTATTTATACACCCCCTAACTAAGATCTAACTAAGATTTAAGGAAAGAATTCGTAGATCTTGGGAAACAAGAGTATTTGGGTTTTTCCTGAGAGAGCCACCTAAATCATTCTAGTATTAGAGTCAAAATGATGAGCACACTAGGAAACATGTTCTCTAAAATCAAATACTTTAGGAGCACACCTAGCATTTTCTAGGTTAGTGGTTTAGATTTTATTCTTCAACTTCTACTCAGGTGTAAAATTCAAATACCAATGATTCACGTTAACCAATCAAAATTCTTATCTTGTTGGTCTAGAGAGTTAGCAATATCTCCACAAAATACCTTTCCTTTTAGTTTCCATATTCCTTTATTCTTCCAATGCACTTATATGCACCTGACAGACTAAGTGTTACATTATAAATCTCTTAGCTATTTAAAATCTTACTTCATGATCAACATTTAACTAAAACATTCAGTTGTCATGTACAACCTTCATCGGGACAAGTAAGAACCATAACCATGAATCAATTGACAAAGGCACACTATTTATGAGAATATGAATGATTTGGTTCAAATAAAGCCATATCACTACATTTTACCTTGAATATTGAACTTTCTTAAATGCTTTTGGAATTCCTCTTGAAAGGAGCAAAAGGGGTAATGTTGTGAATTTTTCCAAGTATGGCTTATAAATAAAGAAACTATTCTTTAGTCTTGAGGTTGTGGTCCAATGATTATGTGTGGAGGTTTGGTCCCCACAAGTCCCCTTGTCCAATCTTGAGTAGGACTATGTACACCTGAGAGCCACGCACGATTTCTTCAATTCTAAACAAATAAATAAATCATTCTTTATAAAAAAATATATGATACAATGGTGTGGAACATTCATATATGTGTGTATGTGAGAGTGAAAAGGTATGAAAGTGTAGGAGTAGATTATGTAGAGAAATGGTCGTGTGTAAGAGTGTGAGGTGTCTCCTCCACAATAATAGAAATAGGCTAAGCATGGAGAACAATGTGGAAACAATAATGTGTGGTAGTGTGGCACATAAACAATGAGGGATATGGTGGGCTTGTTCAAAGCTACAAGTTTACACACAAAATTTCAAAATTTAACTATGTATGGAGTACTCAATACAAAAGGGGAGGTACGCATAAGGACTAATGAAGAATGAAGATGGGTGAGGCATTGCTAGGGTGATACTAGAAAATGGATCAACACTTCTTTCATTTGAAGACTATATAGTTGTCACTTTGGGTGAATTCAGTTTGTTAGGGATTTTTTCATATAGAGATTCTCCATTCTATTCCATATTTATGATAAACTTTCCCTCCAACAATATTGAAAAAGATATTGTCTACCAAACAAAATCAAATGGTGGGGAGAGCTCTTGCATCAAAATATTCCAAGTCTTTATCCAATGCACCCGTTGATTTCTCTCTCTTGCCATCCAGTGCCTTTTGCAATATTTGTTGCACCAGCAAAACTCTCATCTTGATCTTCCACAATTCAAAGGTGTTCTTCCCATTGAACATGTTCACCTTGAATTTTATATTCATTGTATTTTCCATTCTGTCTAGGTCCATAACCTCCACTAGTAGGGTAAACATAACCAAATTAAAAAAAAAAAAAATCATACATCGTAGCCTCCATGTCTATACATTCTCATGTTGACAATGCTCAGTTCCAACTCTATTTAAAGTGTCCCTAGTGGTTTTGCACGAGCTCCTCTTCGTCTGAATTAGGCCCAATAGCTCTCCGCATGCTTCTCAATCTATGACTTTGGACCAATGCTCTCCACAATCTTTCCACCTTGTGTATTAGGCCCCAACAACTCTCAATGGACTCTACTATAGGTAGAACAATCTTCAAGCTCTTATACTATTTGTATTTATGGAGGCCTTTAACAAGTTAAGAAATGAACCTAGACTATGTCGGCTGAAGGAATTGCTCCAAAAAGTTCCATAATGGGTTGCTAGGGGATTAATAAGTAGTTTCTTAAACCAAGTTGAGGGGAAATTAAAGACACTCATTCATTCTTTAGGTAAATAAAATAGCATGACAATCGTGGAAACATCCCATTGGATTTGTGTCGTGAATTGTTGGATTGGAGCCTCCACAACATAATTCAAAAGGAAAAATTGTAGAGAACAAAGATGGAAGACAATTTGTATCACACAATGCATGAGTATCTCTCATTTTCAAGAATTCGTGGGGATTTGCATTGAACATGGTTCAACACCATTTATACTTATACAATTCTAGTATGCATTGAGGAATGTAGATAGCCTAGAGTTAATTTGAGAAGCCCTCCACATTATTATAGAATTTGAACATGTATTACTATAAAGAACATTTGTTCATCACAAACCAACATGATATTTATCTATAAGTGCACTATATAATAAAATTATTATTATAGAAATATATGCTATATCAAGAGATATGAACCAATGCTAATTGACCAACATTCAAAATGATGATATTGATAAGTATTAAAAATCCTTTCTTTGGACATTTTATAATATTTATTAACATTAACCTTCACAAATAACTATTTATAATATTTATTAATATTAACCCTCACAAATAACACATATTTATTAACATTAACCTTCACAAATAACACTTGATTTCAAAATAATTTCACATTGGGTATGAATAGGCTCAACCCTAGGTCGGCATGCAGGGAGTATCACAAAAATGGTTGATTATGACTGATTGGTATTTGGAAGTAACAGATTCTATTAAAACCAACAATTTGTAAGAGTAAGCTTCAAGTTTTCTATATTACTCCAAAACTTTGTAATCGCTTCAGCTTCAAGGTTTCTATATTACTTAACGACTTCCAGCACGTTTTTATAACACTTTTCTAACCTATCACTTCAAAACTTTGAGAACGTTTTATGAAACTTTCGAAAGCCCTTGGGACCGACCACTGACAACAGCACACAGCCACACATATGGAATATGCGCAATTTGAGCTATTACATGTGCTCAATATACAGCCATATAAAAAAAATATTAAAATATCTTCCCTGTGAGATTTGCACTTAAAAAATATTAATATCTCATAGCTTCTCGTGAAAAATGGCACCTCACTAACATTGTTTTTATATTCATAGCTCGTGGTGAAATTTATACCATAAAATTTCTATATATTCATAGCTTATCGTCAAATTTGTATTGTAAAACGTTTTGGATTAAGCAAAAAGATAGGCTCCAACTTTATAAATAAGGAGTTGTGTTTGCTTCCTGAAGCACTTGTGTTTTGGTTAGTTTTAGAGATGGCTCCGGCTTTCCTCTCTGGCAATGATTACAATGTAAAAGTATTGAGCAAGGATGTTGTAGTTAATGCTCATCCTGTGCAAGAGTATCGACTGACTTTGTCCAATTTGGATCTGATGATTCCTCCTGTTTCAGTTTGCGTTTTCTTATGTTATAAGAAGCCCACCACCAGATCAGTATCCTCCTTTGCAGAGGAGGCAACCCATGATCTGAAATGTTCGCTTTCAGAGGCCTTGGTTTATTACTATGTTTTTGCTGGCGAAATGATATCCAACAGCTCTGGGGAGCCAGAACTACTTTGCAACAACCAGGGTGTTGAATTCATTGAAGCTATTTCGAATATAGGACTTGCTGAGCTGGACTTCTACAATCCTGATAAAACAGTGGAGGGCAAGCTCGTTCCTAAGCTTTCGAAAAGTTCCGTATTTGCTATTCAAGTAAGCTTTTGCGTATAATATTATTTAGCTTGGTCTATATAGTTGTACTGTTTTGGACATTTTTGTCAGGAAATTCCATAGATATTTTTTGCCATTTTTAGAACTTGTCATTAATTTACAGTTACACTGTACCTTCTATGATTGGTTTCTGTGTTTTCAGGTAACAAAATTTTGTTGCGGAGGTATTATCATTGGGTGCACATTTGACCATAGGATTGCTGATGCATTTTCTACCAATATGTTTTTATTATCGTGGGCAAAGCTTTCTCGAAAGGAGTCCACTGAAATGTTGAAACCCAACTTTGATCGTTCCATATTACATGCTCGACAGCCTCCATATTATTGCTCCGCAATTGAAGAAATGTATACGAGACGCTCTTCTTTGCATTTAGAAGAATCAAAGAAACAAGATCCTCCTCCTTGTCTAGTTAGCAGGATCTATTACTTGACGGCCAGAGATGTTCAGGTTCTGCAAAGTAATGCAAGTCAACATGGTAAACAGTATAGCAAATTGGTGGCCTTTTCTGCTTACCTATGGAAGTTATTGATCCTTAGTCAGGAGATCCAGAGTGATAGGAATTGTAGGATAAGTGTGGTAGTAGATGGTCGCACCCGTTTAACAAACATGGGAATGCCATCGAATTATTTTGGTAATGTATTATCACTACCTTTAGTGGAAACTCAAGCCGCAGATATTTTAAACCAACCACTGAGTTGGAGCGCTAAGCTCATTCATAATGTTACGGACAGTGCTGCAAATGAGGAACATTTTCAAAGCTTGATTGATTGGGTTGAGATGATCCGACCAGACACTGGCTTAGCTACTATTTATTGCAGACGAGACATTGCATTATCCAATGGTCCAAGTATTTTGGTTTCTTCTGGCTTACGTTTTCCCTTGTCCACGCTTGATTATGGATGGGGCAAACCTTTCTTTGGAAGCTACCATTTTCCTTGGGGTGGGGAGGCTGGCTATGTAATGCCACTACCAAGTTCTTTAGGAGATGGAAGTTGGGTGGTATACATGCATCTTCCTCTGGATCAACTAGAGGCCATTGAGTCGCATGTGGACTGCCTTTTCCATCGCATTACTTCAAATTTCTTAGGACTGTATTGATTAATAAAAGTTAAAACATTTTATAGTTATTATTATTATATTTTTCTTAATCATCTGCAGTTGTGATTGCATTATAATTTTTTCAAATTTCTTAGGACTGTATTGATTAATAAAAGTTAAAACATTTTATAGTTATTATTATTATATTTTTTTTAATCATCTGTAGTTGTGATTGCATTATAATTTTTTTTATTGTGGGGAGAGTTGTTAAGATGATAAAATAATATTTATATTAATAAATTAAAATATAATAATAACAAAAAAATATTTAATATTGGCTACAAATAAAATATTTCAATTTTTATCTTGGTTTTTTTGTTTGTTAGGTTATGTGAGTCCTAATATAATTGGCATGACTAACTCGTGGTTTGAGTAGTAGATATTTAGGGGCATCTAACTCACGGATCACACCTAATCTAGGCCACACTAGCTCTTAGCATGGCTGGATTTTTGCCCAAGGAGTTTAGAATTGGTGACCCTTTCACTAGAGAGTGTCTTAATAGAATGCCTTGTCATCGTCCTCTACTCCCTATGGGCCAAATTTCCAAATTCATTTTGAATCAATTTCATATAGAGATAAAGTAATTGAAATTAAAAAAAAAAAAATCTAATTTTCTGTGTAATTACTTTGTATTTTTAGAAAAAAAACATGAAGATGGCACACAATGTTAGGGTTTTTCAGTGTTATAAAGCGCCACATTGGTTGATCTTGACATTGCAACTCTTGGCAATCTTTCCTATGGCCAAAGTTTGACGGATGGGATAGGCTCGTTCTTTCGGGCCTATGCTCGGAAACGATTGAAAGGTCTCATAGTATCCCTAAAAGAGACCAAGAGTGATGGGAGCCCTATTTTTTCAATTGACCATTTGTATTGGGTTAGCTCTGTGAAGAAGCTTTTCAAAGCACCCACGAGTCATTTTTCGATGGAATTTGTGTTTAGGTCTTCTCAATGGAGTCCGTACGATGGCACAAAAACAATACATGGCCACCTATGGAAGTGCGATCACTGGCTTGGTGGAAGGTTTGCTAGCGAAGAGCACTGCTAATAAGGTGTTGAACGACAAGAAGAGATTGGAAACAAGTAGAGAAATCATCGCCGGTGCCTACATAGTTCAGTTTGCCACATGCCAAGTCCCTTACAACTTGACTCGCTACCAAGATCTGGCCAAGGCCAAGCATGTAGATATGATCACAGATGGGACAAGGTAGGGCAGGTTGAGTAGGGGAGGTTGATCTCCTAGGTAGAAATATTTTGCAGCAAATGGAAGGGTTTTTTTGACCGTTTGCTACTCTAGTGGCCCAAATTTGGGAGATCTCTCTACTGGGAGAAGGGATTTCCAATTTTTTTCAAAAACCCCAATAGGAAGATCAATCATCTTATGGACTTGAATGGACTCACTGGTGAGAGATATGAAATTGATGATTTATAAAAAATGGTATTCCATCAGATCTATAGAACCTGATCTATGTGGACAAATCCATGTAGGACCATAAGCACTTACCAAACTATGGCATAGAACAAAATTCCTTGATCATCATTAACCTGAGGTTGTGGCAAGGGGGGAGGGCTCGACACGATCTAATATCCCCAAGGGCATGGGGTTAGCCAAAGGTCAAACCAATGGATCTACGTCATTTAAATACGTCCTCAAAGGAAAGGTTGTAGCATCAGGAAAACTTGAACAACCCTCAATATTCTTAGGCCTTATATTGTAGAGCAGATGAATGGAATTCCGGAAATGAGAGTAGATCCAGTAGAAATCAATAATATTTGTACAACATATCAGTCCCAGGCAATCATTTGCAGGTTCAATGGTTTTTGGCCAAAACATGTGGATCTTTTTTCAGTGGATCTCTACGACTTGGATGGTAAAATGTGAGATTCACTTATGCTCAAAAGGTTTCTTCGTAGTAAAATTTGAATCATAAGAGATCAGAGATTAGGTTTTACATGAGGGTCCTTGGTTCTGGTGAAACACATGATTATTTATAACCCCGTGGTTTCAAGATTTTGATGCTAATACAATGACAGTCTCCAAAATATCAGTTTGGGTAAGACTTCATAACTTACCCCTTCACTTCTGGAACCCAAAAGTACTGGAAGGAATCAGCGACATGTTGGGGAGATACATCAAGTTGGATACACAAAGAACTGAAGAAGCAATTTATACATTTTCCAGGATATGTGCTGAGGTAGACCTGACTAAAGGATTACCTAATCATATCCTGTTGACACACAACAACCAATGTTGGACCTTGTTCTTAAAATATGAGAACCCTGCATCTAGATGTAGTCTTTGTCTTCAAACTGGATATCTACAAACCACATGTCCTTTGGCAAAGAAATGTCCCAGGAGGAAAAATAAACTTGTCAAAAAGCCAAAAATATGGCATTTCCAAACACCACAACCCGACAAAGAAGAGGAAGAGGAGGACTTCAGACCCCCGATCACTGAGGAAATCCCAAATCCATAGACATCTTCAACAAATGAAGAAATGAGCCAGCATGGAACAGGGGGATCAACTCCGCAAAATCCAAAAGCAGAAGGTCACTCAAGCCAAGAAATGCTGAAGGAGAATGAGGTAGTAGGATTCAAAATTCCTTATACATTTGGGAGTTCAAACTCAGATAAGGAACATCTGAGGCAAACATAAGAGAATCAACTAATTATTGTAACAACCACTCGAGATCAAGGAGGATGGTGAAAAGTAGAAAAGAAGAAAGGGAGAAAAGGGTGACTAAGATTTTTTGCTTAGCCCCATTTTTATTTTTTATTTTTTAGTTTTTTTTACTTTGTCTCTATGGGCACCAGCTTTTTGAGTGCTGCAACTTGGGACAGTAAAGGAATGCACTATGTGCATCTACTAATGTAACTTTTTATAATTAATAGAAAGTTACGATTTTTCCATGGAAAAAAATTACTTTGTACTTTTTAGTATTAGGGAGATGCATAATTCATTTATGTTAAAGTGACCTGTATTATTTCAATAACTTACAGTAATAACAAAAAAATATTTTAGTTTTATTCATAAAGAAAATATTTTAATGTCCATATTAATTAACACAATTTTAAATTAATTTGATAGACAAAGAGATAAAATACTTGAATTAAAAAAATCTTTTGAATGAAATTATAAGAAATTTCAATGTGAGTTATAAATGAGATTTTTTAATAAGCACTTTAAGTAAAATAATATTAATGAAATGTTTCAATATGAGCTCTAAGTAAAGGTTAGGTAAATATTTCAATATCAAATAAGAGAGAGAATTATATATATATATATATATTATTATATATATATAAATAAAATATATATATATAGATATTATATATATATATAAATATCTATATATATATATATATATATATATATATATTATATTATATATAGAGAGAGAGAGAGAGAGAGAGAGAGAGAGAGAGAGAGAGAGAGTGTTCTTATTCCATTGATAGGGGATTTCTAATTCAAGATATGAGGGAGAATAGTAGATTGAGATGGGTTACCCCTTTGAACCACTCTGATAGCCTCCTTTCTGTGGGATAGGTTCCCCCAACCACTTACTTTTCCCCTTACTTCAGTGGGATGAATTCCCCCTTTATCTAGCCACCTTGTTTGACATGTAAAATTTAAAAAAATATTAATAATAAAAAATATTTAAAATAAATAACTATCTATTTAGAGAGAGTAGGAGAGAAAAATGATTTATATGTTATATAAAGTAAATGAAAATAACTAATTCTTTATGATTAGAATATTTTGTTAATGTGTTGCTCAACATGAAGAAGATGTGTGTGTGTGTCTAAGTGGAGAGAGAGAGAGAGAGAGAGAGAGAGAGAGAGAGAGACTCTATATTATATAAATAGATGAAAATAATTTTTTTCTTATGGTTAAAACACCATAAACATTATATTAGTGTGATGTTCAAGATAAATGACATTTGTAATTCCTTCAATCCTTAATATGAAGTAGACATGTATCATTATTTATATATATATATTCATTCAACATAGATCCATGTTGATCTTGAATTTACCGACCACCAACATAGATCAAATATTTCGTTTGCACCTCAATAGATTTCATCCCTCTTGACACTTTATAAATTTGGGGTTGTCAAGCCCTAGAGTTGGGCATGCCCTTAACCAAGGTGCATACCATGGGCGAAATCTACATTACATAATTTGCGATGAAAATATCACAAGAAATGTGATGAAAGAGTATGTTGGGTGAGAATGCACCAACACGAGGTGTCGAAAAATCGACACTTGGGGTTTCCATTGTGCAAGTGCGGGCATCTTGGTGGAACAATGGATGTGGGTGACCAAGCACTCGACTTGGCCGAATGATGGGTGAGGAGGCTTAGAACAACAACATGAGGAGTAGTGTGGATGCCCAAATACATGAGCCAAAATGCCCCTATATGAGTGACCAAGTGGTGGATGAAGTGGACCTGGGATGAATTGGACCAAGGAGAGGGTGCCCTAGTGGGACGATGTTGGGATGAGTCCCAAGATGAGAGAGAAACAATTTGGTGCCACCGGGACAAAATGAGCTGGGTGAGCTGAAATTTGGCATTAGTCAAGACATAACAAGCTGAGGGTCCCTAAGACAATATGAGATGAGGGCACGCTGAGACGAGATGGAATAAGACGAGGACATAATATGAGTTCCATAGAATGAATTATGGTACTAGGAAGGATGGATTTTGAGGGAACTTGAGTGGAATAGATGTTGACCTGACCTAAGGCATTCGACACCTAGGTGAGCTAACTTGCACAATGATGTGGAACAATTGAACTTAAACCATACAAAGGTGGGATGAGTCATATAAACATATAACTCACATCGTGGAATGAGGAATCCGCCAACTGAATGAAAGTATCCAAGTCACATGCTTAAGAACTGTTTAAAGAGGAGAAAAGTACAAGATGAAGGGGAGTTGGCGAGGGGCGTTTGGGCCTGCAATTGTGCAGGGCCTAAAGGTAGAGACAAGACAACCAAACCAACCTAACTAAGAAGGGGAGATGACATATCTTGAAAGAGGGATGAACCATAGTAGTGTAGTTGGGTGGCCTGATCAGGTCATCAAGTTTGGTATTGGTTATCTTTGCAAATTTTATAGATTTTGGCTTTAAGATTTGGTTGGACTGAGCCATTGTCTTGGGGAATTACTATACATATAAATTTTAATAAAATAAAAAGGTCATATGGTCGTTTCCATTGAAGTTGTGCAAGCATATGATGATGAAGTTATCTTGCATACGATGTTCATGATTTTTGTTAATGGAAGATGATGTAACAACGTTATTACTCCTCTATGTTTGAGGAATTCTACACATTAATAATAATATAGAGAATAACATGAGTAATACATTGTGATGTGTAGCCTAGGTGAAGTAACATTATACTATTCTAGGAGACTGGGAAACATGTTAGTGCTACACACTCGAGGGATCATGGTGCGTCCAAGAGGTGCCTTGTGACCGTAGGAATAAAAAATGTTTGCAAAGATTCAATTAAAAAATAATCCTATGATACATCACCATAAAGAATCGTGCCTGCAACATGAAAATTGAATAACTCTTTGTGGGAACAATAATATCCCATGTGATAGGTTTAATATTGTTTGAAAACTAAAATAACCTCCTAAATTACAAATAGATAAACTGTACTTAAACTACATTTTCTTTATCAAAAGTGGGGATCTTTCTCCTTTGGACCTGAAATACAATATCAAGTGCTTAGAAATGATGAGAGGATATACTAAAACCTAGATATCCGTGTTGATGAGTAGACATTGAAACCCTAATGGAAACAAATATGTAGAAGAATAAATGAGAGGGAAATTTGAGCAAGATGATTCATAAGATATTATAAAAGATAGTGACTTGGTAGTAATTGATATGATCCACGTGAATCTTGGGCTTAGATGTATAAATCCACCCTATTCATCTCACATGAATTTTTTGAGGAAATTTATAATTATTTATAAAGAAATGGTATTCTCATAGTGTTTTTGTATGAAGTAGAAATAGCCACAAAACCTTTCATATGTTGTACACAATCTAGTTTTTGGTTACCATCTAATTACTTAGTCATTGTGCTGTGTCATTGCCCAATCATCTGTGTTCAACCAATACCTTCTAGTTTCACCTCAAGATATTTCCAATTGGTTACCACATGTCATAGGAATAAATACCAAAGGAGCTTATTATAAAAGTGATAGGAGAAATAACAATAATGCGAGGATGATGTGAGATGTGGGAATTTGGAAAATATCATAAGTGTGAAAAGGAACAAAAAAATAACACAGTTGGGAAAGTTTAAAATAAATAATTGGATCGAATAATGATAAAAAGGGAAGAAATGGAGATAATGATAATGAAAGTTGAAAATGGATTAATGGAGGAAAGGTGATAAATTTGGCATATGACCTTTGTTTTTTATTTTGTAAAAGTCTAGATGAAGCCGAGACATAGGGATATCTAATGAGAGGATGAACTGATTCATTCCTTATTAACCCTTTAATTTTCCAAAAGGGACAAAACCATCTTGGATAAACCCTTGTAAGTAAGAACCACATCTTGAAATTGATTTTAAACTATTAAATTTTTTGGGTCTTCATGAGGGTCATCTCGCACATTAAAAAGAGAAAAAATTCAAGCTTCAATTTGATTAAGGAATGCTGATCAACACTGGGTCAAGATATTATTACTCAGGTTGAGCCACATTTTTTTTTCATTTAATTGGAGCATGGATCTTCTAAAGAAGACTCCACCACCATTTGATTTCCACAGAGAAATGAGATTCAATAAAATATGAATAGCCAAGATTTGATATATTATCACCAATTCCAAAAATATTATACATATAAAGCACATCCTCATTATCTTCCTTGAGCCTGATAAAATTTGAGACAAGAAGGCCAACATAATTATACCATTCAACTACTTTTGAACGGATTAGCCAAATATTGACCAATGGTTCCAGCCAAACTTTCCACAGATTTAGGGGTTTTTGTGTTTTGGTGTCAACTTGGGAGAAAAGACTAGCCCAGTGGAGAAAATCAAGGAGAGGGGTTGCTAAATGATAATATTCACTTAGACCTAGCCATGGATCTTGCCATAAATTTAATTTCTCATCATTACCAATATTCCATACAATCCAATTGCCTATCAAAGGGAAAGAAAAGACAAGGGATTTCCAAAAAACCCTTTAGACAATTTTTGGGGTGCCTATATTAATCTTGAGTAGAATCATTGTGTAAATATTTAAATTCAAAAACATGACCCCATAAAGAGGTGTTATGTAAGTCACCATAAGTTGTACACAACCATAACTTTTCTAAAACGGGAAATATTTTTAATCCCCTACTCACCTAAATTCTTGGGGGACACCAACTGAATCCACTTCACTAAAGTAATACCACTAGGTTGATAAGAGCTAGTCCATAGGAACTGAAATATGATTTTTCTTGATTTTAGATAAGTTACCATTTTTCACTAAAGAAATCAACATCCAATACTTAGGTATTGTTTCAAGGATGGCCTTGAGTAAAACTAAACTCCCTCTTATGGGAAAGAGTCTATTCATTTAGAGTAAAAATTGGGCTTCAATTTTGTTATACAACCACAAATAATTTGTGAACTTATGATTTAAACAAAATCCTATATACTTAAATCCTTCATCTAAATCCTTTTGCAGGAAAGGAAATAAAAGCTCAACCTAATAAGGAGAGCATGAAGAAGAGCATGGGAGATGAGAAAGTATTAATTGATATTCACCTCCATACTTATTTCTTTATAAAACAAGTCCAGAACAATTTTCAGAGATAAGAAGCCTGTAAAAAATCTAGGAGTGAAATAAAGGATATCATTTACAAAGATTTGTTGGACACCTAATTCGCTAAGGGTTATGGTTTGGAATTTGAAAGGTCATTAGAGTCCAAGAGACCTTGGAAGATGAATCCAAATGTCATGGAAAAAGTATAAATGTATATCATTGTTAATAGTAAATGAATTCAATGTTCTATCATAATTTTCCTATCATTATATGTGTGATGTTTAACATGGTATTAGACCTCAGGTCTGTTAAAAACATCCTTGCCAATTTGAGCCAATGAAATATCTATTTCTTATGCAACCGATTTTCAAACTTGAGAATTTATTTTACTGCCACCTATATGTGTAAAATACCTCTTTCTGACTGTTTGTGTTGGGCATAGGATTCCCCCAAGGCAAGTTTTGAGGCTTAAAGCCCAAGTTTTGACTAAGTCCGATGTAAAGACTCCGCGATTTGCGGGCGCGGAGTGCGAAGATGGTAAATGAGTCAGAGGGTTGTCCACCCTCATTTTTGTAATGTAATGTCAGTTTGAAAGATCAACCCATGGTCCGCTAACCATGGGATTTTATAAATAGAGCGAGGCTCTAAGTGTAAAGGGACATAGAAGGAAATGGAAGGAAATCAATCCATGAAGCATTAAGTCGAAGTGTAGAGTTGTGTCTTTGGGTTATAGAGTAGGAGAAGGCTTTGTAGCTGAGTGCGCAGAGGCCTAGTAGTCATTGCTGAGTGCGCAGGGCAGGTCGAGTCTGTACCCATTGGAAGCATTATAAATAGAAGTTTTACCATATTTCTGTGTATCTTTTCTTGTTTCATGCATTGAAGTATATTGGGTATGAATTGTAAGCTTACTATTTATTTACTGTGTGAACTTATATGAATGTGATGAATAAGTAAATCTCATAGAAGGTATCTGTTTATGTGAAGATAACTAATTGTTATAAGAAGATAAGTAAGATCCATGGTGTGACTTGGGGAAATAGTGCAGATCACTGCCCTAGCAGTGCAAAAGCCCCATAGCCCCTAGTTAAGGCTGCACAAAGGCGGATATAACAAGGTACGAAGGCCTCGCAAGTCAGGAAAGTGCTTGAAGTAACCTGTGCGAAGGTATTCACAGTTGGACTAAATCAACCCCTTAGACATCTCAAGGGTGCGGAAACCTAGTTCCAACACCCCCCCGTACTGCTTCGGGTGAGACCTCAGTTCGCTCTCCTCGAACTGTTGCTAAAAGGGCTAGTAGTACAGGCATTTGTTTGGATAATTAACTCCGAACTTGGGTTAGGCCCCAACAAGCCAACAAATGGTTCTGTTGTCGGGACCGGAATTTGCATAGAGATGTTTGATGTCGTATCATTGGAATCCAACTAAGAAAGAAATTGAAGATTGGTTGGATAGGAAAATCCACGTGTTCGCAGCATAGGAGAATAGGAATTCACGACTATCAAAGGAAAAGTGGTTATGCTACTACCTGTACACGGAAATCCATGAAATTTTCTTCGCATCTTTCCCTATTGAGTTGTACGAGTGGATCATGAAGCTAGCAGATAGCCAAGGAAGGTGGAAACTCGATAATTCTATCAGGTGGACTCAAGAGTTGGCGTGCAAATTGAAAGCATCGGAGGATAAGATCGCATGCACTGTTGATCACTGGCTCGATTGGATTATAGGAGGATTCATTATTGAGTTTGTGATAGACACTTTAGTCAGCTATAGTGATGCAAACCAACGCTTTCTCAAAGGACCGCGAGGTAAGTACTTTAAGTCTCTGAACACTTGGATTAAAATGCTATTGTGTGAAAAATGGATTATGCGAATACATTGATGTTCGAGGCTATGCAAAGTGGGATAATTTATAGAAATGAAGGAAGTGCGGAACTAGAGACTAGCCCCTTGATTTCACCTCTGCGAGGGGATGAGGAAGAGCTCGCGAAGGTATCTCCGCGAAGTGTGATCCATTTGATAAGGCAAAGGATTCTGTGCATACCACCCCCACCCACACCACCCCAGTTTCACTGTCATCACTTCCATCTTCGCCCATACCACCCTTGCTGCCACTGTGTTTTAATATGGCGAGCTCGATAAAGTTTCCTGTGTTCAAGGGAGTAGGAAATGAAGATCCGAACTAGTTTTGGTTTGTTATAAAAGCAGTATGGGAAGCGTAGGGAGTTACAGACGATGGTATCAAGAAAGTGACATTGGTTAGTACTTTTCAGGATCGCACGCTGACCTAGTACATCAAACACTCAAGTGATAATCTGAATGTGGAAATCGCGGTTATCCAAGCTGTGCTAACTAGGGAGTTTAGCAGGCCGAAGTCAAAAGCGCAGTAGATCATTGGGTTAAAAGAGATCACGAAGCTACCAGACGAGACTCCTTGGGAGCTAGACCAGAGGCTGAAGTGCATGATTCATGAAGCTAACATGACTCTGATGGATGGACAAAACTGCAAATGGTTTGTAGCATCACTATCGCCACATTTAGGAAACGCATTGTCGCAGCAAAGGTTAACAACTTAGGCAGAAGCCTTAGAGACTGTGATGAGGCTGCATGAGACCCCAATATAGGATCCTAATTTGGGAGTTGAACAGATCCACGTGCAGTTGAAAAACTTATGCCTGGAGATGCAGAGTCTGAAAAAGGACCGGACAACTTGTTGGGAAGTGCGGAAGTATGGTTTGTAAAGTGCAAGGGTCAGGGACATGACAGGGACCACTTCCCGGTGTTCGCGAATTACCTCATGGGAGGAGGACCGATGCCATTAAGACCGAAGGCACAAGCAGGATCGAGCGCAGTGCTTGCTTTGTGGTGTGTGATTTGTCAAATAGGGGGAAATCATATTATGAGCAATTGTCATCTATTGCAAAAGTACACGCAGAATTTGCAACAATTGTTTTATAATTTTTGTAGAATGGTTGGACATGATGAGCACACTTGTAGAAACTATGAGCTGATGATGGAGAGGACTCCCACCTACAGAGTTCAGGCCGAAATGTGTCCCCTTGACTAGAATGGAGGAATGGCACAAACCGGATTTCAAGGGCATGGACGAGGTTGAGGTGGAGGAGGACCTGGAAGAGGTCGCAGACAGCTAATTTGTTACAATTGCAGGGGGCTAGGACATTATGCCTGTGATTGTATGAATCTAACGCATCCATCATGTCTGTATTGTACCTTGTTTGATCATGAGATGGAGGATTGTCCCACACTGATAGCGAGGCTGCACGACAAGGGAGTGCTCCAACCTCCCCTGACTCAGAACCTACAGATGATGAGGTTTGAGCCACGCGAGGAAGACCCCAACGCAAACATTGTGCTCTGAAGTGGAATTATGATGGGAGATGATAAAGGCAAGCACCCTGACGATAGTACTTGGGTTCACAAGGCTCCGACGAAAGAACCAAAGTTTTATTTGGAGCGCACTAAGGAAAATTTCATGGAAGCTAGGAAGAGCTTTGCTAATGCCTCCACTTCAGGAAGAAAAGACAGAATGGAGCCATAAATGGACCCATCAATGCTCACGACGTTCCTAGAAACCTGCATGAAGCTACTGCGTGACAGTAAGGCTGTAAAGGGCTTGAAGGAACTCATTAATGGATGCACTAGGACCGTGCCAGAAGAACCGCACATAGTCCCGAAGATTGGAAAGAATGTGATGAGGATGGGAAGAGAAATGAGGTTGACCGTGCAGATTGGAGAATATGAGATGGACCAAGTGATTCTAGACCGAGGATCGGATGTGAACATTCTGCCGAAGAAAACATGGGAGCACATGGGAAGACCTACAATACAATGGTCTCCTATCTAGCTGCGAATGGAGAACCAACAAAAGATAATACCCATGGGAAGATTGCAGGGAAACACCGTGGATATTAAAGGGGCAAGCACGCTAGCAGACTTTGAAGTGATAGAGATTGTTGATGACAGAAATCCCTACCTGCACTATTAGGAATCGATTAGGCCATTGACATGAACAGGGTGATAAACTTGAAGAAGCGCAAAATTATTTTTGAGAAAAAGCCTCTGCGCGTAGTCGTACCTTTGGACCCTGTTGAGGGATCATGCTACACGGAGCTGGTGCGCGACTATGAGAGCGACGACAACTTAGACTACATCTACAAGATAATCGTGCAAGAGCAAGACTGGGTAAATCCCACCACAGATGGATGAATCTCATGAGAGCGTGAAAGCTCCTGTACATCAGATTCAGATGAGGAAATAGAGCGATGATAGAACCAGTTACACGAGGTAACCATGCTGAACTGTAACATAATGAAGAGATCATTGTACTACGTATCAACTGAGGTAAGGGATCTACCTACTTATGATGGGTTAAGTGAAGTAGATGCTTTCTTGAACATATTTGAAAGAGAGGTGCTAGAACAACAACATTTCAAGGTTTTGAAATGGGTACTGCATGCTACGCTTGTGAGGTGGTGGGGCACCCACCAAGGAATCTTTGAAGACTGGCACGAACGTAGGAGAATGATGCGCATGCATTTTGGAAAGCCTCAGATGCGATTAATAGACAAGAATGCCGGATGGAACGGTCCACCCGCGCACCTGTCCAGGTGGGTATAGGCATATGTTAAACAACCTGCACGGATGCACATGGACTTTGTGCTAGGGGACATGGTCAATAAGCATGTGTGAGCGAGGAAATTGCACAAACGACCCCTCCAATTGGGATGACGGAGTATGGGAAGAACGAGTGTGTAGAAGGTTATCCATGCAAAAGCCTTTAACAAAGTGTGTGAAGCACTAAACAAGGTATATGATGTGTAGCGAAGTGATTGGGAGCTGTGCATACCAGCAGTTCTGTGGGATTATAGGATAGCATGCAAAAAAATGACGGGACAGACGCCTTCGAGGCTGGCCTATGGACCGAACGGTATAATCCCAATACAGTATAATATGCCTAGTCTGCGCATAGCAGCACCAGTAGATATGATGGCTCGCAAAGCTTTGGAAGAAGGGATAACACAGTTGAACGAAGAAGAACGCTTAGGACCTGAAGAAAAAATTTGACAGAGTGATCTTAGGCTCCAAGAACTCATGAAAGAAAGAGTGCGGTCAAGAAGCTTGAGGAAGAAATAAATAAAGCTTTTCTTGATAAGAAAATTAGGGTAATAAAAGAGGGTGCGCACGACTACAGTGACAAATTTGGGGACTACCACTGGGAATTGATCAGCTTGATGCCTTGGATTAGACTATATACTACTAAAGGGATCACCCATGATGGCACGATGTAGATGGTGAAGTGCACAATGCAGACAGTAAAAACAAAAGGCAGATTTGTTCCAGGAAAAGTGATGGATGACCAGTTGGAACCCTATACAGGTGGCGCAGTCACCTGAATAGCTATGGGAAGTACATTCTCAGCACTCTAGGCAGCTGAAAGGAGGCACGGTACTATAAACTCCTATGCTTGGAAGTTGCGTGATGTCGGGGCTACGAGCAGGAGCAAAGTGTCACAAGGTCTGCAACCGCGCAAGGGGGGCTGCATTGCTGCGCAGGTTGGCTGGAAAGTGACCATTGTAGTCACTATTCATGATGTGATGCTTGACTTGAGACTAAATGGAGTGGGCAGTAGACGTTTAAGATGAGATTTATGGGAAAGATTTGGGAAAATCTGCCACCAAGGGAGCATTAATGGACCAGATTTGGGGGGAATGGTCAAATTCAAATTCAAAAGGCATTATAAATTACAAAGGGTTGCCCAACAAACAACACTTGGTCATTTGCGAATTGAGCTGTCGTGTGCCTCAAGTATTCTGAACCGAGACCTGTTTGTCCTGTGGAGAGCATTGGTTGAGCACCTGAGTGAATGGTTGAGAGCTTTCTTGACGAACAAGATGGCAGTGTCTGAAGAAGCCAGGGAAATCACCGAGATGACCACAAAAGAAGTCATACAGGCTATGACCATAGAAGATGCCCCTGAGAGTGTCGGGATTGTTGTGGAAATCCCTAAATCACCGCACACACCAAGACTGGTGAAATATAAACAACTAATGATTCTGGTGCATGTGTCCCCTCCAAACCCATTGCAAACCAGATTAACGATGGAGGAAAAAGGGAAAGCGGTTAACCTGGAAACTAATGAGGAGGAAAAAGACCTTGAGGATCTCATAATTGAAGAGGACAAGGATGAGGGCATGGAGGAAGAGACCGAGATTGCGCACCCTCCAACAAAGCTGCCCACGTATGTCCCCCTGCAGAAGGGGAAGACAAAGGTGCCCAAGGACCTTGATGAGAACAAGATCTCTCTGCAAACTCTGCTCCTCCCAGACAACATCATTTTTGAAGGAACGCACCTGGGACAGGTGCCAAATTTGAAGTTTGAATATTGGGATCTCGCGGACAATGAGAAATTCCCTCACTTGGCAACTGCGCAGCTCATGAAGCTGAAGTAGAACATCGCGGTGGGAGTTGAAGATTTGGAGCCACGCAAGTGGTTATGCGGAGTCAAAAGGGTAGGGTTGTTGAACCTAATTTGGGTTCCGCATTACCGCCATGCCCCAGTGACTATCTTCGTCATCAGGCAGCTGCTCTGCCTGGTGCATGGTGGGTGTTTATGGCTGGAGAAGCCCATCCCCATCACAGACCACCTAATCCATAGAATTACTCGACTCCCGTGTAAAGGAGAGGACCCCACAGACATTTCGAAGGGCAAGAGCAGTGATTTGGCCATCGTGGAGGCCATGAAAAAGAAATACAAGCTGGAGAAGAAAAAGAGGGGCTACACAATCTCTAGTATCAACAACAAAGAAGTTAAAGTTGCGACTCAAATACTGGTAGGTAAGCTCATGTGGAAGTGTCGCACGGATGAGGTGCCCACGCTGGTGGTTGCACTTTCCAAGCAGTGCATAGAAGGGGTCTAGTTTAACTGGTCTGAATTTTTGTGTAAGGAGTTTCTAGAAAATTGTCGCGAGGCACAAGAACAAGGAAACACTTTCCACTATGCATGGCTTCTGCTGTCCATAGTGCTGGTGGCTGGGGAATTTCCTGAAGACAACTAGTTCCCCACAATTGCAAGGGAAATCCTAGAGGCTGTGAAGTACGCTTTGCTGTGGGCCACTAAAGACGCGAACCAGATCTGTGACGGTAAAATATTATGGGTGTTCATGGAGATGAACATAAGAATGGGGATTAACCGCAAGCCACGGTTATCACCCATTGTCTACAATGACCTACAAGGTTTTGCAGAGTTTAAAGTGGACTTTCATCACATCTACTTGAGGGTGCACAAGGACCCTACAAAGAAGTGGAACGAGTTACCATATATGGCCAAAAATGATGTGATCTTCGACGTACTGGAGATGTGGCCGCTGGAGTGGCATACTTCAGACATATCTGCACTGGAAAAGTCTACTGCGTAGAAGAAGAAGGAGGAGACCAAATTGCGCATGGCACAATTGGTAGAAAAGAGAAGGAAAGAAGCAGCAACAACAAAGGTGCAGGAGGCACGGACGTTGCGCAGACAGTAGCAGCACAACAAGAGGACACAGCAGCAACGCAGAAGGCAGCAAGGAAGGCGCGTGAGGGCTAGAAGCCGCCTTTGCCTGACCAGGAACAAGAGATGGGAACAGAGGTAGAGGAGGGTGGCACGGACCCACAAACAACATCGACATTATTAAAGCACCGACGCCGAAGTGAGTGGATGGGGTCACGCAAGAAGGTAAAAGCTTCGAAGCTGTCTATCGACTTGATCACCCTTACTGAGGGGCATCTGCACGATATAGGGGAAACGGTGCACGACGTCAGCACAGAGGCCCTCCAAAACTTTGATGAGGAGAATCAGATTATGTTGGGGGCCCTACAAATGTAGATTCAGGAGTTGCAAGTGCGCACTCCTTAGGTTGGTACTCTCTTGACCAGCCTTGCAGTAGGGACAACCACAGCCGAGGAAATGATGTGTGCTCGTACGAACAACACAATAGTACTGCCAGAAGGGGCACTGGTTACAGCAAAGGAGGCTGGTAGGCCTATGGTTAGTACATTAAAAGGTATAGGGATCAACATGGTTATGATTCCATAGGAAATAGTCTATGTTCTGTAGGATGGGATTACTGCAAAACTGCGGGCTAGGGAGAGCCACGCGCTGCAGGTGTTGAGTGAGTAGAATATCAACATGGAGTAGTTGAGCTTGCAGTGTGATGAGGTCGTGTCTTGGAACAGGCAGATGGTGCAAGTACTTGAAGAAGCCTTCGAGATGGTTCCTTAGTTGGCCATCCCAGCAGAAGCACCAGCAGAGGCGTGCATTTAGAGATTAGCAGCAGGGGTGCATGAGGCACGAGATGAAATGGCCAAGGTTTAGCTAGAGCTGAACCTTCAGATAGTAGAGCTACTGTTGAAGGTACGGCCCTCAACTCCTCCAGAGGTAAGAGAACAATGCGGCAGTGCCATTACATCGGGGATGGAGTAGATCAACAATGCAGTAAGGGACTGTGTCAGATTGTTGGAAGAATCATTCGAGGTCCTCACCAATCTGCAGGAGGACCTGAACATACAGTGCTTGGAAACAGAGGTGCATGAGCTACAATAGTAGTATGACAACGTTAAAGGGACTGCATAGGCGGGGGCCCTCACACAGAGGCTTGCACGAATGCAACAGGTGAAAGTGCTTAAGGAGCAAGTAGACGCAGTGTGACATAGAGAAGATGTTTTGAAGGCACGTGTTCAGCCTTGGATCGACGAGGCCTTCATCATCATATAAACAATTGAAGGCAAGCTCATACAGATCCAGGGGATGTAGGAACAGATCCAGGGAAGTAGTTATGACACTGCAGTCTCGGAACAATGAGTACAAGAGATTCAGCAGGCAGCCGCTCAGTACATTGCTGACCTTGCAGTTGTCCGAGCAAAGTTGGGAGGTCTTCCCCATGAAGATCTCCACACCAAAAGAGTGACTGGAGGGCGAGTCACGTTGTTTGTGTTGGGGGCCTGTTGGGCATGGGATCCCCCCAAGGCAAGTTTTGGGGGTTAAAGCCCAAGTTTTGACCAAGTTCGATGTAAAGACTCCACAACTTGTGCGCGCGGAGTGTGAAGATAGTAAATGAGTCAAAGGGTTGTCCGCCCTCATTTTGTAATGTAATGTTGGTTTGAGAGATCTACCCATGGTTCGCAAACCATGGGATTGTATAAATAAAGTGAGGCTCTAAGTGTAAAGGGACATAGAAGGAAATGGAAGGAAATCAATCCATGAAGCATTGAGTCGAAGTGTAGAGTCGTGCCTTTGGGTTGTAGAGTAGGAGAAGGCTCTGTAGCTGAGTGCGCAGAGGCCTAGTAGTTCACAGTTGAGTGCATAGGGCAGGTTGAGTCTGTAACCATTAGTAGCATTAATAAAGAGAAGTTTTACCATATTTTTTGTATCTTTTCGTGTTTCATGCATTGAAGTATATTGGGTATGATTTGTAAGTTAACTGTTTATTTATTGCACAAAATTATATGAATGTGATAAATAAGTAAATCTCATAGAAGGTATCTGTTTACATGAAGATAACTAATTGTTATAAGAAGATAAGTAAGATCCACGTTGTGACTTGGGGAAATAGTGCAAATCGCTACCTTAGTAGTGCAAAATCTCTTTATGCCTCCTTGTATGGTCTATCAATTGAGTGAAGATTGAAGTAATAACATAAATTATTAAAAGAACATTTTTTTACATAACCTGAGAATGTAAGTGCCATAAGATCAGAGAGCATGAGCATGAGAGATGGAAAACACCATCGCAACCCCTCAAAGTGGAGAAATAACTATGTGATTGTTACTGCAAAGTGGTTTGATTTCATTTTCATGGTGGATCTTCATGTGTGAAGGTTTGAATTTGTTCATACAGAGTTGTTGAACTCAATTGCAATGGTATCCGAAGTGCATCACCAACCACGTTGGATGAATTCACCCTTGGCACCTAGAACTTCAAAGACATAAACTTGGTGGATGACTACAATATTTCTATTTCCATAGCTCCCCGCAGAGGCTCCAAAAAAGGCACATATGCAAGGTGCATAAGTGGTGTGAACTTGAACTACCCACCTTCTCTTTAGGTGAAGAATGAGTAACTTTGTGTCATGACTTCTTACAATTATGCTTATAATGATTTGAGTATCTTGGTTACATGCTCAGGGGCTAGCTATCTCATCACTATATATCATCGTTGACAATGACCCTACAGACACTTTCCACTTTTGAGCATTTGAGAGAAACTATTTTCATATTTTAAATCAAAAATGCTTAAGAAAATGTAATTGTAATTTGTGATGACTATTCACTTTTCGACATTAAAAGGGAAACTATTCAGGAATTTGAGATCATAGCCACTGTTGAAAGTGTAGCAAGTTGTATTTTGTGATCACTTTTTAGGTTGGGAAATTTCCTTAGTTCTTGAATTTTCAGCAAATTTTGAATCTCAACCTTAGATGTGCGTCAACACATGTGCCTATTTTGGAAAAAAAAATCCATAAAGGCATGTGACTTGTTTTAATTGATCTAGATTTGATCTTGTAAAGACTTTTGCAATGTGCTACAACCCATGTATATTTGGTAACCAAAAGTCAAGATTTTTTCTATCAAAGTTTACACACATGAAAAGTGTTTGAATCTTGTCTAGTAGTAAATTGCTCATTCAAAAGAACATTGTCCATTCTCAACCGAGTCACAAAATTAACATTGTAGACACTTTTCATTTGTTGAATTAGAGTTGTTGACAAAATGACCAGAATTACTGAGCTATTAAAGTTACTAAATACTTTGATACTATCCATTGTTGATGGGATGGTAAAAATAAACAAGAATACAGTGTTTGACATTCAAACCTGTCTGCAAAATGCACAAGAGAAGATCGAATTTTTGTAGCTTGAGTCAGAACTACAACAAGATGAGATAAAACATAAAAGACATCATTCTGAACTTGTTTTTGTTAAAAAAAAACCTCCTTTTGAGTTTGAAGTAGACTCCCATCAACTGTTAGAAAGTAATTATATCAATGACGTTGAGGTTGATTCACATTCAATGCCCACTTCATGAACAAATTTGCATGAAAATGTTCATATTCAGCATGCACTTCCCAAGGCCATCATTAGACCTTGGGAAGTGATTATCAACAAAAAAAACATATCCAATCTTGGATATGATAAGGAGGTTTCTCTTCAAACTCCCAACTATTCCAAGCCCATCCACTATCATATTTTTGGGTCTCTTCAAGGTGATTCATATTCACCTATTCTAGATCTCGCTCCACTTCCACAACAATAGATTGTTAAATGGAAATATTATGATAGAGTCGTCCATGCAAAATATCATTGTTTTAATCTTTACCAGTGTGACAATTGTGGCAAGGACACTCATCATTCAAACAAATGATTCAGAAATAAGCCTCCTACAAGAATAAATATTCACCTTGGATGGGTGCTTCTTGGCAATGGGCTTGAACAACCAAGAAGATATTTCAGCGATACAATAGAATTTGTTCTCGAGTATTGAAAAGTATAGCATTTGAGATCTCTTCATCTGTCACCTTGTATCTAAAAGAGGGGGAATTAATGGTCATATAAAAGCTTCAAAGACACATCAAGCAATCCCGAGCCACAACCTAACCCTATTGCCCGAGCCTACAATTAGAGACAACCATACCCAAATTCAGTTTTGTATCTAGAGATTGAGAAGCCCTGAGCATGCCTTTGCTTGGTGCCCTTCCTTAAACCACTATAGGTTGAGACCTCCCTTTTTAGGTTGAGGATCTTCCTTTTTCTAGAGTTTTGTAGTGGCTACAACCACCCTCCAAAATTTTTCCTTAGCTTCATTTTGGAGCCTCCCTACCAACCATCCTCAGCAACATGTACACAAACTTCAGTAGTTTTCTACCAGCATGAAAACTTGTGCATGATAGCTTGTTTCATTCCCCTCACAAGTTGTTTCTCTAGACTTGGTCCATCTACAAGTTGAGAAAACCCCTGAAGAAATTGTGCAATTCTGGAGGGGAACCAACCTTCCCTCCAGAAATTGTGTAATCCTATCTGACAGCCTGCTAGGCTTAGAAACTACGCAATCCTGCCAGTCAACCTTCCCAGAGAAAACTGCACAATCTGACCCACCAGGATTGCTTAGTCCAGAAATTGCGCAATTCTGGGCAGTCATCAGTTGCTTAGCCTAGAAATTGCACAATCCCTATGGGAAGCTAGCATAGCTCCCTCCTAGAAATGCACAAATTTCTCCCTCAGGAAAGCAGGCTATTGCATGTGCCATCGGGTTGATCGGCTCCACCCACGACCAAGAAAACTTGACTTGCATGCATGGGCTGCTATTTCTTGAAATAGAAAAAGGCAACATGCAAAAAGAATCCCTAGATTTTAGGGAGCTATTTTTAGCAGATGGAGGTTACATGCAAAGATCGTTTTAAAAACTTTCCTCCAAGGTCGTTGTTGGGCCTAAAAGTTATCCTTAACATACATCCACTTTCACTCCATTCACACATTTTCTCACCTCTATTCCACCACCATGTCACCACATCAGCTTCGCTTTCATCATTAAATGTGTTATCAATGTGTTTTCCAAAACATTATTAATTCTTAGTATTTTTAAGTGAATTTGTGGTTAAAATTTAGAAAATAATATCCATATACTTATACCGAAAAATTAGAATGAGTTTGTTGACATGTGTAGGTACAAAGGAAGCTTCCAAGGCATCTTTATGTGGCACTCTATGTTCAAACTCGAATTTGAGGAGATCATGGACCTCATGGAGAAGATCATGGACCTCATGGAGGAGATCATGGAGGATAGGGTTATGTGTCACCATTGGTTGAGAAATATGTGGATCAAAGGAGGGAACAATGGGTCTACATTTATGAGTTTGTTATCATAGCTTTTGTATAAATAGGAGTGTTATCTCCTTCATTTGTAATCTTAATTTTTAGAATCTTAGAACCTAGTAGAATTTAGAATAGTTTTGGTTTGGATCATATGAGCTTATAGCCATTGTAGTTTGAAAATTATGATGAATAAAATGGAGCTTCTTTGATCCTGTACATTTGACTTCTCTTTTGGTGTGCTTGTGAATCCTTGGAAGGATCCCCATTGCCTAGCAAGTACACTTTTATTTTGGTAAGCTTTTATTTTATGTTTGTTTGTGAATTTCATTGGATTAAATTATTAGGTTCATATGTCTGAAATATTAATGAATGACCTTTCGTAAGAAAGTACTAATGTTTCCTTCAATGAATTTGATTTGTTATTTAATGTTTGATTTCATTACTTTAAGTTTTTGATTTATATGCTTGAGATATAAACAAATAGTATCTTGTAAGAGAGCTTTAATATTTCATGGAATCAATCAGAATTATGTTTAAGAGCTTCAATTTCATTAGTTTAAATAGTTGATTAGAAATATTAATGAATAGTCTCCTGTAAGGAAGCTTTAATATTTCTTCACCTAGCTTAGTTTAGTTTGTCTCTAAGTCCATATATATTGGATGATCCTCGAAGTTTTACTTACCTGGGTTGACAGTAAATGAAACTCTAATTTGCATTCACATTTTAGACCCAACATTTTGGCGCCGTTGCCGGGGAGGATGATTTGGAGATAGACTTAGGAAGTTGTTTTTATTTCAATTTCCTTTTATGGACTAACTTGTGAAACTTGGTGATAGCAGGATCTTTATAAAGGAGTTCAAGTTTGAGCTTTTTTATTTTTTTCATACTTAGTTAGTTTCAAATTCAGTTTTTAAACCCCCCATTTCTTATTAATTCATCTATGGATGAGAAAATTGAAAATGTTGAACAGGTACTTCTTGGAGAGAAAGAACAATATTTAAGATTGGTTTCAAAAGAACCTTGTGCTAACTCTAAGAATAAGATAGGTTACTCACATGCTTGCAAATAATCAGGTAAAGACTTTAAATCTAGATGTGAGCATTTTTGAATTTTTAGTCTGTAGATGGCTTCACTGGAAGCATTCTTTTACCTAGGAAATAAAAAAAAAATCTTTCAAGTTAAAGGTAGAATAGATTATAAAAAATAAAATGAGATCTCATAGAGTTTTCCTTTAGTCTTGTTTAAAAAAAATAATAATAGTATTAAAAAAATCATCCACATTTCTCATGAATACATTTAGGTAAAAGTCACTTCAGTGACGCTAACCTGCAAAAGTAAAAAAAAAAAAAAACAGCAAATCAATAGGTTAGCATAGATAAGATAAGATATTGATAAACTGCTCCCTACAATATTATAATTTTTTTGCAAATAAATAATATTAATATAAAAATTTAGGGCACTAATGCCTTCCATGTGATGCCTTTGATCATGTATAAATATCTCTTGTAGAGTGTTGGGTTCTCTCTGTAAAGATTTTCAAGTTTTGTAAGTTGGGATTAAAATGTTAAACCTTAGATCCTGAGCACCTTCTAGAAGAAAAACATGTGGAGGTAGCATCTCCTTGATGATCTTAGTCTCTAATTGATCTTGAAATATTTTTTTTCCAGAGAACGAACTCATAAGTTTGTTTGTTGCTATGGAAAACATCGGCACTCGTCAACTTTGCTCGTTAAGGAACTGTCCCTCTTACTTCACTGTGAGTTGATCCTGCCCCTCAACTGAAATCATCACCACAGAAGCAAACATGGTATCTCTGGTGTTTCCTGTAGGTGGAACTCATTTGTATTTGGCACAATAATTGCAGTGGTGCATTTCTGGTTTTTTTTTAAACATTGGCTCCATATTGGGACAACATTCTTTAGCAGAACACTGAGAATACTTCAACTTGCTAGCAAAATCTGCAAAATCGACTATAGACTATAATTTGACTTTAGACTTTATGGACTTGCTTGAAATCTATTGACTATTCTGATGACTAAAATGACATGCATGAAGAGACTCGATAACAAATTGAAAATTTTTCAAACATTTACCCAAAAAGCATTAGATGAAGATTGAAAATGAAAAGAGCATTATTGACTCAAACTTAAATGTATTGATGAATGAAACATGAAACATAACAAACCAAAATGAACTTGAATCAAGACTTGACCCAACTACTATCTCTTTGCTGCTGCGCAATTATAAAACATGAAGCCATACTTTGTATCAGGACACACACGTACGGAGGGGGCACATCTAGACCGATAGATCAGGGAGATGGATTCTTGGCAGATTTTTTGCAGGAGAAAACTGAATGGCCACAATTGTCTCTCCATTAAAAGCCGTTTTTATCTCACGCAGTTTTCCAAATAAGGCTCCAGAGAACCCCACATATCTCCCAATCGATTACAAATTGGAGAAAAACGTTTTTGGGTTATATAACTGACCCTGTTTTAAGAAAAACCCACATTTTATTTTTTAAACATTCATTTTTATTTGGTAAAAAATCGAGTTTTAAAATGATGTGTCAAAATTGCTACACGTTTCTGGAAAACTGCTAAGACGAAAAATGTTTTCCATCTTGAAATTTTGATCAATGTTTATTGATGCCGTCACCTATCCTTGTTCCATTAATAAACCACTAACATGCTTTACATAGATAGTAGAGTTCTTGGCAGAATCCACTACGTTGTCCACGGATTTGTCAAATTTGATGACATAAATTGATGAAGAGGTGTCATTGTCTTCCTGGCTGGTTTTTATTGTAGATTTTGGGAATTTTTGGAATTACATAGATAAGAAATGAAATAAAATGATTATTTAAACTTTCATTATCCGTAATATTCTGAAACATTCCAAAAATCTATTATAAAAAAAAACATATAGCAATAAAAATGAGATGAAAAATAAAGAAACAAGTACTGTGAGTTGTTGAAACATTGCAGGAAGAAGAATGGTAAGGATGGTCTTTTGCAACAGTATATTACCACACACTATACAGGCCTAAGAATGGTAAGGATGGTTTTTTTAAATGGTTTCATTTCATTCATGCGAATGTGTGACTATAATAATATTTATAGTCACTCTTATTGATGGATCGAATTAGGTAAATTTATAGTCACTCTTATTGATGGATCGAATCAGGATTGAATAAGCTACATAAGTATATGATCATGTTAATTAATGTGAAAATTGCAACACATATGAGATATGCATTCTTGGTTGTCTTGGGCAGCATAAGATGTCATTTGCACATGCTGATTAATTTGGCAGATTTCAATGACCATTATGTTATTTGTGACGAATAATATAGGTTGTATCTGTAACTGGTGCTATTAAGCATGAGGACATAGTGGGATTGTCTAAGAAATTATTTACAAACCTTTCAATAGATACTGTAACTACAACTCAGCTTATAGATAAAGAGCCAGCTATCTTCATTGGATATGATTATCGATGATATTCCATTGGCACAATTTGTTGTAGCTTTCAATGGTGCTTCATGGACATATCCAGATTCAGTTGCATTAATGGTGATGCAAACAATGTTGGGGTGTTGTTTCAACAAGCTGGTTCATATTAGACAACACTCATTGCGGGAAAACTAGAACCAAAGACTCACAATCATAGGCACTGGTATGTCAGTTTTACTCTTAAGTGAATATAATTGCACCACCTATGCAAGACCCAGAGAAAGCAAAGACCAACAATGAGTAGCGAGTTTATATCTAAATCGAAATCAAGCATAAGGGTTGAAACATTTCCACATTTACAGTAATAATTAATTACTTGGCTTCTATATATAACATACTAATCTGCAGGACACAAAAAATCTATAATGCCAAGCTTTTACATGCACATGAGTCATTGGACATAAACAGGGAGTTGATTTAAATTTCATGGATATTTTTATTAAAAATAGATTGTTATGAACATCATGAACTAGACTAAAATTATGCTTTTGATATTCCTTAATCTGTTTCATTTTGGCATTCAATTTTTGCATAAGAATCATGAAGGGAATGGCCATCTCTTCTTGAACAAACTTATGTTCTTTATGCCAAGTTTTTTTTTGCAGGTTTCGGATAATCAACTGATCATTAAGGAGATTAAATTGTGACAACAATTGGTCTTCAAAAGACTATTTTCATGATAAATTCTAAAGAACAAAACCATGATCATAAGAATGACATTTCCAGAAAATTACAAGTTCTTGTAACTTCCTGTAAGGGTTTAATGGTTTGATAGGTTGCATGACAGATTAGAAAATTCGAAGACTTGAGGGTTGTTCCTAAATGGACAAGGATGATGAAATACCTATCCGCACTTGAATTCAATGTTTACAGGTGGCTGGTCAACGCTGGTCAACCTCATCTATTTCAACACAAAGCCCAAAAATATTATTTGTTACCCTTGAGATTTTTCGACCTCTTTGGAAAAATTGTAAATCCAACCACTTGTCAAAGCATGCCATAATTCACTTTATCCTAGCAAGAGTCACTATCCATTATTTTTTTTTCACATACACGTCATTATACATTCCTAACCCACAAATAAAACCAAGTAGCTCACTTACAAGTTTTTTGCGCCACTTTCCATTTTTGTTTTATGCCACTTTCCATTTTTCTTTCCATTTCCATTTACAAGTTTGCAAATAAAAGCCTGCTTCTATGTAAATCATTGAGTCCATAGTCCTTGAGTCTAAATATCTTTCTAAAAACACCTTGAAGCTTGCATGCCTTAAGGGCAAGCTATCATGCCGATTAACAATAGGAATACATCAACATCCCTTGTTCATCGGATCTTCTAAGTATTCAACAAAAACAAATTAATTCATACTTAGAATGATGTGTTAGGGGCATCTTGACTGTCATCCATACCAAAGATGGGAGCTCTCGTGTTGACTAGTGGCATCCATTAATGGCCACTAAATTAAAAATTTCTTGTTATGTTCGACATTGAAACATTTATTCACATGACAAGAATTGTGCCACTGAGGGTTGAAGACTTGAAGATCCATCATATTGTAGCAGAGGACGCAGATTTACTTTCATTATTTTTCAGTTTTTGATGTAAATGACTTGAGGACTAGTCAATAAATAAGGTTGGGGGGGAAGTGTAAATTCTAAATTTTGAATACCTTCCAAGCATTTTCATCCTCATTCAGCAGCAAATTCTGAACATTCAATAGAAGATCTAGCAGCAAACACAACAACAATAAACGATTCACTTTTTCAACTTTTTCCACCATTTTCACAGCCAAGAGAAGACGACTATGATCAAAATTTTGCAGCCACACATGCACAACTCTCATCCATTTTTGAAAGGGTAAGTTGAAGTATGATATTTTCTAACTTTTAACCATTTAATTCCTTAAAAAAAATTAGAATGATACTTTTTGGAAACAAAAAACACTTCCATTTCTCATTTCACACAACTACCAAAACCATCAGTTTGGGGGGAGGATACATTTACATTCATACTTTGTCACATTCATATTTTTCCATATTCATATATCATATTCCAAAACCCACATACTTTCCAAATATATTTACTATTACATCATCATGAGCATATAAATGGCTTTGTAAAAAAGTACCAACCATGATGCATTCCATTATCATTATGTCAAGATCATACATTGAAGGCAACACACAAAATATGGTTGAAACACAAGAACCAACCAAGTTGCAATTCATCAAAAACAATTTGCAAAAGTTAAGTAAATGATATCATGCAAAGTTTAAGCCAAAGCTCAAGTATCAAAAAGTAATAGATTGCATGAGGACATGCAATACCTTCAATTTGGGGGTATATGTTGGGCCTAAAAGTTATCCTTAAAATACATCCACTTTCACTCCATTCACACATTTTCTCACCTCTATTCCACCACCATGTCACCACATCAGCTTCACTTTCATCATTAATGTGTTGCCATTGTGTTTTCCAAAACATTATTAATTCCTAGTATTTTTAAGTGAATTTGTGGTTAAACTTTAGAAAATAATATCCATATACTTATACCTAACAATCAGAATGAATTTGTTGACATGTGTAGGTACAAAGGAAGCTTCCAAGGCATCTTTATGTGGCACTCTATGTTCAAATTTGAATTTGAGGAGATCATGGACCTCATGGAGAAGAGCATGGACCTCATGGAGGAGATCATGGAGGATAGGGTTATGTGTCACCATTGGTTGAGAAATATGTGGATCAAAGGAAGGAATAATGGGTCTACATTTATGAGTTTGTTATCATAGCTTTTGTATAAATATGAGTGTTATCTCCTTCATTTGTAATCTTCATTTTTTTTAATCTTAATTTGTAATCTTAATTTTTAGAATCTTAGAACCTAGTAGAATTTAGAATAGTTTTGGTTTGGATCATATGAGCTTATAGCCATTGTACTTTGAAAATTATGATGAATAAAATGGAGCTTCTTTGATCCTCTACATTTGACTTCTCTTTTGGTGTGCTTGTGAATCCTTGGAAGGATCCCCATTCCCTAGCAAGTACACTTTTGTTTTGGTAAGATTTTATTTTATGTTTGTTTGTGAATTTCATTAGATTAAATTATTAGGTTCATATGTCTGAAATATTAATGAATGACCTTTCGTAAGAAAGTATTAATGTTTCCTTCAATGAATTTGATTTGTTGTTTAATGTTTGATTTCATTAGTTTAAGTTTCTAATTTATATGCTTGAGATATAAACAAGTAGTCTCTTTTAAGAGAGCTTTAATATTTCATGCAATCAATTTGAATTATGTTTAAGAGCTTCAATTTCATTAGTTTAAATAGTTGATTAGAAATATTAATGGACAGTCTCCTGTAAGGGAGCTTTAATATTTCTTCACCTAGCTTAGTTTAGTTTGTCTCTAAGTCCATATATATTGGATGATCCTTGAAGTTTTACTTACCTGAGTTGACAGTAAATGAAACTCTAATTTGCATTCACATTTTAGACCCAATAGTCGCTTTTTCCTAGAGTTGTGGCATGCGCGTCATGAGAATCAAACTTATTTATTCGAAGCTTTAGAGCTCATTCCTTCACATCAATCTTGGAGCTCTGACATCCCACAACACATCCAAGAGTCTTCGAGATGTCCAGATCAGCTATATCCAAGTAAGTCGGCTTAACCTTGCTTTTGCAGCATTTCTGTCGCTTTTTGTGTTTTGGTTTGTGTGAGTGTTGTCTACTTGATTTCTATGAATGCTTACTGTTGTTTGCATGCATATTGGCTTGTACTAGCACCATTTTAGTTTTTGTTAGCATTTCAATGCTGTCACATGCATGAGACTGTTTTGCACAAATGGTCACCGGTTCGGCGACTCCCTTCACACACATGCATGTTGCTTCATTTTCTGAATCTTGCATTCATTGTTTGCATGCATGATCATTCACTCCTACTTACACTCAGTATCGCCATGCATTCACATCCACATTTTCTTTTAGTTTCCCATCGGAGGGTTTGGGTAACCTTGGCCCAGACTTTGCCTCACCAAGATAGCATTGCATAATCCTAAGAGGGAAGGCTTTGCCTTCCTCCCAGAAAATGTAGATTTCTGCCTAGTGACTATCCTCCAGTCTTGCATTGCGCAATTTTGAGAGGTAGTGACTGTTGGCCTAGAAAATTGCGCAATGTAGTCACTGGGCCTACAACCCTTGCCAGCTGAAATTGCGCATTGCACAATCCCAACAACTAGCAGGCCAGTCTGGATTGCACATTGCACAATTCCAGCAGCCAGCTAGCCTCCTAGTAACCCAGACTTCCTTTTACACAGTTCTGGCAGCTAGTCTCCTGACCTCCCAGGAAAAATTGCGCAATCCCTGCCAGTCAATCCCTAGGTATGTAGCATGTCATCCCTCAAGTTTTCTTTGGTTTTAGCTAATAGGTTTCTTGCCATGCATGTCGCCATATCTCCAGATCTAGCAGGTGTTCACCCACCTCTTAGCAGTTTAGGGTCAATTGCCTCCAATAGAGCAGGATCAAAGGACACTGACGGAATTGTAACTAGAGCAGTAGTTGAGTGAGTGTCTACAAGTTTGTCGATCTACGAAGACACCAAAATGCCAACATTGTGACAAAGTCGGCCATGTGAAATATCATTGTTTTAATCTTTAGCAGTGTGAAAATTGTGGCAAGAACAGTCATCATTCAAACAAATGATTCAGAAATAAGCCTCCTGCAAGAATAAATATTCACCTTGGATGGATTTATTCTTGGCAATGGGCTTGAACAACCAAGAATATATTTCAGCCATACAATAAAATTTGTTCTCGAGTATTGAAAAGTATAGCATTTGAGATCTCTTCATCTTTAATCTTGTATCTAGCAGGGGGGGGAATTAATGGTCATATACCAGCTTCAAAGATATATCAAGCGATCCTAAGCCACAACCTAAGCCTATTGCCTGAGCCTACAATTAGAGAAAACCATACCCAAATTCATATTTGTATCTAGAGATAGAGAAGCCATGAGCATGCCTTTACTTCGTGCCGTTCCTTAAACCACTATAGGTTGAGACCTCCCTTTTTAGGTTGAGGATGTTCCTTTTTCCATGGTTTTGTAGTGGCTACAACCACCCTCCAAAATTTTTCCTTAGCTTTTTTTTGGAGCCTCCCTACCAACCATCCTCAGCAGCATGTCTTGCACTGTCAAGTACACAAACTTTAACGGTTTTCTAGCAGCATGACAACTTGTGCATGATATCATGTTGCATTCTCCTCATAAGCAATTTCTTTGGACTTGGTCCATCTATAGACTAAGAAAATCCCTCAAGAAATTGCAAAATTCTAGAGGGGAACCATCCTTCCCTCCATAAATTGCGCAATCCTATTTGGCAACTTACTGGGCTTAGAAACTACATAATCCTGCCAGTCAAACTTCCCAAAGAAAACTACATAATCTGACTCAGGAGGACTACTCAACCCAGAAATTGTGCAATTCTAGGCAGTAGTCAGCTGCTCAGCCCAGACATTGCACATTTCCTCTAGGTAGCTCTCCCAACTCCCTCCTAGAAATGCACAAATTTCTCCCTCAGGAAAGAAGGTTGTTGCATGTGCCATCGGGTTGACCAATTCCTCCCGGGACCGAGAAATCTTGACTTGCATGCATGGGTTGCTGTTTCCAAAAATAGAAAAAGGCAACATGCAAAAAGAATCCCTAGATTTTCGGGAGCTATTTTTAGCAGCTAGAGGTTACATGCAAATACCGTTTTAGAAACTTTCCTCCAAGTGTCGCTTTTTCCTAGATTTTTGGCATGTGCGTCATGAGCATCAAACTTATTTATTCAATGCTTCAGAGCACATTCCTTCACATCGATCTTGGAGTTCTGACATCCCACAACACATCCAGGAGTCTTCAACACATCCAGCTCAACTATTTCCAGGTAAGTCGGCTTAACTTGTCTTTTGCAGCATTTATGTCACTTTTTGTGTTTTGGCTTGTGTGAGTGTTGTCTACTTGATTTCTGTAAATGCTTACTGTCGTTTGCATGCATATTAGCTTCTATTAGCACCATTTTAGTTTTCATTAGCATTTCACTGCTATCACATGCATGACACTGTTTTTCACGAATGGTCACTGATTTGTCAACTTGCTTCACACACATGCATGTTGTTCTGTTTTCTGAATCTTTCATTCACTGTTTGCATGCATGATCATTCACTCCTGCTTACACTTAGTATCACCAAGCATTCACATCCACACTTTCTTTTAGTTTCCCATCAGTGGGACTGGGCAACCTTAGTTCGGACTTTGCCTCACCAAGATAGCATTGTGCAATCCTGAGAGGAAAGGCTCTACCTTCCTCCGAGAAAATGCGGATTTCTTCCTAGTGGCTATCCTTCAGTCTTGCATTGTGCAATTCTGAGAGGTAGTGACTACTGGCCCAGAAAATTGTGCAATGCAGTCACTGGGCCTACAACCCTTGCCAGCTAAAATTGTGCATTGCGCAATCCCAACAGCTAGCAGGCCAGTCTGGATTATGCATTACACAATTCCATTAGCCAGTTAGCCTGCCAGTAGCCTAGACTTCCTTTTGTGCAGTTCCGGTAGCTAGGCTACCGGCCTCCCAGGAAAAATTGTGCAATCCCCGCCAGTCAATCCCCAGGTATGTAGCATGTCATCCCTCATGTTTTCTTTGGTTTTAGCTGACATATTTCTTGCCATGCATGTCGCCATGTCTCGAGATATAGCGGGTGATCACCCTCCTCTCAGTAGCTCAGGATCAATTGCCTCCAATAGATCAGGATCAAAGGAAACTGACGGAAGTGCAATTGGAGCAGCAATTGAGCGAGTGTCTACAAGTTTGCTAATCTACGAAGACACCAAATTGATTGTAGACAAGGACATCAAGCTGAAATGGCAAGAGGTCAATGATGCATTTGCAAGCACATTTGGGGAAGACCTCAAAGACCACCAAGTGTATGTGAACATTTACAAGTCTGGCTTGTACTGGATTGCGTGCAGGTATTCCATGTTCCCATGCACGGACATGATACATTGGATCGTCGCACATTGATCTCAAGACGATGACATGAAATAGTGTCAGCGGGACAGAGATTGCTGCCTTAAGGGCACAGGATTATGAATAGGTGTACCATATGTCAAAGCCAGTGATCACCATGGAGACACCCTTCAGCATACCCAACAACAATGCCAACTCTAGGGATATCTTAAAGAACTGGGTAGAGGAGCCGACCAAATTTAGGATGAAACCCAACCAGGTTTACAAAACGAAGATACTGCAGAAGGTGTATCAATACTTGGTCATATTTGCATGTTGCTTGTATGGCCAAGAGAGCATGGAAACATTCCCATAGAGTTGGGTGATTGCATTGGACTAATTGGCCAGTGAAGGCAAAGCATGCAACTGGTTTGACAAGTTGGCTCACCAGCTGAAGGAACAGGTATCAAGAGCTCGAAAACCACCCAAAGGTTAGCAAGCATAAATCTACATGTCCTCTTACATCTTGAATGCAATCGATTCCTATCAATAGTTCCCAGGCTTGAAGTGGGCATGGACATCGGTGGAGACCTCTATGAACACTTATTGTAAGATGTTGTTTGAATGTAGCTTCAGAGGAGTTATCACACAACTACCAGAACATTTTGTCATCCTAGTGTACAAGATGGTATTTGAGCAAGATCCACCTTGCATGTCGAAGGCAACAATGGAGGCATTGATCGACATAGAGATTTGGTATGCCTCACCATCTGGCACCTTCATATGGATGTACACCATGGAGAAGCCTCTACATGTTCTACCGAATTTTGCTATGGACAAGCTCATCATGCAAGAGGTCTCATAACACACCTTGACATGATTGTCAGCTAGGCTGCACCAAAAGAATAAGCCACCTTGGCCCGCTCTTCCATTGCAGATCGGGTTATACGAGATACAAAATTTCAACCATGCTAATGTTGAAGCAGAGGGGATTAAGAAATATCGATTCGATGCCCGGAGCTACAATCTATATGACCCACATTGTTTTGTAAAAGACCACCACGCGAGAGTACAGTTTTAGTGGATCAATGGGGCATGTCATTGGGCGGAGGAGGACCCATGGAGATATTGTTACAACTTTTCTAGGCCCAATGAACTGGTTGGAATCGGTGTGGAATGGTTAGCGAAACAATGTGAAGCAGCATCTAGGAGAGCACTAGCAGCAGCAGCAGCAGAGGTAAACACACCAGCACATGACAAAGGAAAGAGGAAGATTGTCGACAACATGGAGGCAAAGCAAAGCTGCAAGTTCCGAGTAGACCCACTTGTGCAGAAAGCAGATTTGGTGATAGAGGCGAAGAGCCAACAACACGATAGGAGGAATGCACAAAGGAAGAGAGAAAAATAAGGAATGGAGCAAACAGAGAAGGAGTTGCATGAGTTGAAGGACTAACTCTGGGAGGAATAGGAGTTCTATAGACAGGAGAAGGAAGCGCAACATGGACATGTACAATAGGGGTTGAAACACGTACAAATAGATGAAACTGCTCCCATATAGGTAGTTGGCTCATCCGAATAGCTATCTCCAACCAAACAGGGTGAGCAGTCGTAGGAGCAAGACTTTTCTCAAGAGATTGAACAAGCACTTCAGCAAATGGATACAGATATGGAGAAACAGGAGTTAGATCAAGACATCAACCTCATGCCTCACCACTAAGAGGTCTACCCACCAACTTCACCAGATCCAGAAGCAGAGCAAGTCCCAAGCAGCCAACGAGACACTGAAATCCTTAGAGATAATCTGGAGGGAGAGGTGCACAACATCTCATTCGATGAGTCCCAACATAGAGTTGTGTAATCTCGCAGAGTTTCGACTCTGGATGATGACACATCTCCTGCGAAGTTTGAGGACCGAGTGATCATGTCTGACGTGCACAAGAATCCAACAACATTGGCTGATGCTACTAGAGCATATGTTGAAGTCACTATCTCGAGTGTTCACTTCTCGATAACAGAGAATGAACAAATGGCTAAGGAATTACAAACAACTAAGTAGGGAGGAGAATTGGTTACAGCATCTGCCCGAGTAGAGTTGAAGAAGGAAATACTATATGAAGTATTGTCCCTTGACATAGTCATGCGGGGGTCGTATTCTAAGTTTGGTACCATGCATAAGGAAATTGTCCATCTCAACAGCTGGCAGCAACGATGTGCTAGAAGAGCATGTAATCTTGTCGAACGTGCATGTTGTTGTTGATTACATGGAAACATGGACAATGAGATACAAGGGAGCCCCGTTACACTTTCCCAGATGATGAAGCCCAGAGCGATCGAACTGAAATCACACATCTTGAGTCAGATCTAGAACCATGAAGATCCCTCACAACTCATCACTAGTCTACAGGCTTCCCATGCATGAGTATTCAGGAGCATGGATGTTGTTGTGCATGCACATGTGATCCCATCTATTCGAACACTCACATAGGCAATGACAAAGGCATAGGTCCGACTGGAGCTTGACTCATACTTTGATGAGTTGATGCGCATTTCCACCAACCCAGACTTACTAATTAGTGCAAACACCATGCATCAGTATGTTGCTAGTCTGACCATACTGAAGACAATGATGCGCATGTTATCAAACAAGTTGTATAGAGGATCTCCAATAGTGTACCCAAATGCTATTGAGGCAAGAGTTCATTTCCAGAAAGATATCACCTTAGAGTACACTGCCACCATCGTGGACTAGCGAGCTTGGCATCAATTTGCTACTGTTGACCACCATGAGGATGTCGAAGAGCTGGTCTTCCCATTATTGTCCGAGTCATAGTGATGTATTGCATGGCTTGCTCAAGCCTATTTTGTCTCACATGGGTACATGTGAAGATTGTATGTAATGTCTTGTAAAGTGGAAGTTCAAGTGTTGATAGTTGGATGTCACAGTCATAGAGTAGATGAAGAGTCATGAGGGTAGTTGAATTGTCACAAAGGGGAATGTCAAGGGCCACCCCACCCTTTGCTATAAATAGTCCCTCATAACTCATTGTAAAGGATTTTGGTTAGCGAAGCTTTCGATAGGAGTATCTTAGAGAGAGATTTGACAGTATTGTAATGAGCCTTGGCTTCTCCACTGTGCAGAGTTAGTATATCTCTTTGGAGGAGCAGGAAAAAGTGACTATAACATTCCATTGTCGAAACTAGTGATTGGTCATGATTGTATTGTATGAATGGAACTTACACTTCTTAATATAACAGAGCCAACACATTTCATGCATATGTCGTATTGTATTTCATCTATCTTGTTTACTCTAAATGATATATGTATCTGTTTGCTTACGCATGCATGTGTAGCTATTTTATATATATGTAAGTATGAATCTTACCAAAATGTGGTGTTGGTTTAACCATCACTTTGGATTGCTCGCTTACTTTCCTTCCATGTTGTGATGCATCTTTGCTCATGTGTTCCCTTCTTAACTATGTGCTTTCATAGGTTTCCAAGGGGCACACTCACCTCACCCTTCGTGTGTTAGAACCGCTCATGCACCTTTCTTGACTTACCGCATATGTCACACCCTTGCTACCAACAGGGACATCCTACTTGCCTCTGTGCGAAACCGTGGGCAAGGCGATATCGTACGACCCACTACTAGGACTCCTACACTAAACGGTTTAAGGTCTAGTTGGGACGTCTTACTAGGGAGATCCCCTGACATGTTGGCAGGTCTAGCATCGTCAATATTTTTGGCGCTAGAAGGAGGGCCAGATGACAATATGTGTCCTCTCATCCTGTTTTTAACCTTTGCACATCTATCATGGATCTCGTCAGACTCACCCCTCCATGATGTTTTTCACATGACAAACCTCTCAACATCATGAGGAAGTTTTTTGATCTCTTGTCCAAATTCATGTATGATGGTGAATGCAAAGTGGCCTGGCCTGAGTACTTAGAGGACTTTTATGCATTACTTGAGAATGTAGATGAGTTCTATGCAGAAGCGGCCAGTCTGATGCTTGCATACACACTTCACGAATCCCCACTATGGTGGTGCTACATCCTTCCGGCTGACAGCGTGCACTCACTCAAGCAGTTCTATGATCTCATTGGTCCTACTTTCCATCATTTTGATCTAGAACCTCTCAACCAAAAACTGTTACAACAACGGAAGGCCCTGCATGAATCGCCTATTGATTTTTGGCAGCGCTTCTATGTTTTTCAATTTGAAGCTTCAAAGAGCCAGATAAAATTTCCTTATCTTTGGGATAGATTTGAGTACTATCTTAACAAGTCAGTCCATCCCAAGAAGAAGTTTGAACCCAAACCTCACTTAGCATACTTCAGTGATTGAGCTGCGCAATCATAGACGGATACAGTCACTGTCACTAGTGAATGTCCGCCATCCCCTCATCAAACAGCTCCATCACTGCAGAGTGATGCAAGAGAATAGGGAGACACCTTTGTTCAACTGTCACATCCTCCCAACATCAGTTCCCTTAATTTTCGTGCAGATTTGGTTGTAAGTCCATTGAGTTGTCACATGAATTTTGTACGTCAACCTCCGTCTTCGTACTCGGATGATCCTTTGGATGATACTATCTTGTGTTCTTCCATTCTGAACTCTACACTTGTTGTGAATGAGGATCAAGCCATCGATGGAGTTGGTGTTGCACAACCAACATGCGTTGTCATTCATGAAGAGTATGACTCGAAGCTTGAGCATCAACACTCGGTGAAGGATGACTCCCTTCTGTCTGAGCCTCCTCCGTTCTTTCCTGACATCTTTGGTGAACCTTCCATCCATGATTTCTCATGCGTATCTCCATCTATGGATGCACCCATTGTTGATTATTCACAAGACACACTAGATGTCAGTCCATCATCCAACAACGAAAAGGATAAATTATTCTTTGAAAATCCACTTGACTTTTGATCTACCTTTTCCAAAAACACTGAGGGTGATTCATCAGATCATGAGGATACCGATGAAATCACTGAGTTTGATGATCGTAGCTATCGTGATCTATTTACTCTTGTATTCGATCACGATGATGATTCTATCGTAGTTGATTTTTCGAAGCCACCTGTTTATGATGATCTATTTTTCGAAGAAGTCAAAACCCCCCAAACTATCAAGGAACTTCAGCCCAAGATGATGGTTATGTCAGGCCCTCGCTGTCCTGAGGTTGGTTTCACTTCCGATTCGGAAATTGTTGAAACACCCAAGGCTCCTCATCACTCATCTGTATGCATTGAAGATCAATCTCACACACAGAACATACTTCCCCGACTCGAACTACACGATCCCCTCGCTCATGCATTGGAGTAATATTACATAGCAAGCACACATGCACGATGCAATTTGTCTGTGTTTCTGTCATTTGCTTGTATGTCACAGTCAAGAGAATGCGTGTGCTTCACAACTGCACATAGTGTAGCACAACACCATGATAAGTCCACGGATTACACATCATGTACTTGCACTCACTTATGTTCCATGGAGACTTTTAAACTTGGAGTGTGTTTGTCTTCATTGTTATATCTTTCATGTTTGCTGGTTCACACAGCTGTGTTGCTCACGAACCATGCCTTCACTAACATGGGTCAACCAATGAACTAGTGGTTGCATTGGAAGTATCACTTCATGTGATTAGACCCATGCACCATTAGCTTAGGAGTAGGAGAAGTGTTTACTTTTGGTTGTTTTCTTACATGCTTGTTATAGATCCATTTGGGCACATCACTCCCATCATTCAGATCAGTACCATTAGGGCTCATCAAACCCTAATTCAGTTGCTACATGCCCTAGACAAGTCACCTCTTTGAATGCCTCCTTCCTTGAGAGTTCTTTGGCCTCAAACCCTCTAGAATTGCCTCCTTGAGGACCAGCGTAGCTTTGGACAGGGGTAAGTGCGCTTCAGTGAAGGTAGGCCCATGTTAGGGTGCTCTGTAGAGTAGTTAGGCCCACTTTGACCTGTGCTGGGCGAGATTGAGAAAAAGTCACATAGGGTTCTAGGAATATTCTCTTTTTTTAGAGCCATCTAGAAGATTCCCACACTTATCATCTCCTATGAGCTCAAAAATGGATGAGGAATGAGTTAAGTAACCTCCTATCCTCTCATCCATTCCTCCATGGAAACTAAATCTAAGTTTGGAAGGCCATTCAATACCCTCATTTATGACAAAACTTCCTCCTTTGGCTTATAAATTGAGCACTCATCTAAGTGATCAAGGGCTAGACTTTGAGAATTTGTAGGGAAATACTATTGGAGTGAGGAATAAGATTGTAAATGAGTAGTGTTATGCTGCCAACGTGCTGTGCTATTGATGTGATGTTGGTTGGAACCCAAGCTAGAAGAGTGACAATGGATCAAACTTCATGGTTGTAATTCTTCCTTCTATTCAATAAAGCAGCTTACACACTTTTTCCATATGCTTATCTTGATATATGATGTTTATATGTGTGAATGTATCTGATTCCATTTACTTGTATTCGATAGATCTTTTGCTTTGATTGGTTCTCTGTCTTCTATTTATGCTTGTAGGTACTTTTGGAGCGAGTTAAGTGCGAAAAGGAGCGACGAGAGTCAAACAAAGGAGAAAAAAGGAAAGCGAAAGAACAAGTAGGTCTTTTGATCCCTTTTTCTTATTTATCGCTTATAGAAAAATGATAAGCGCTTTAAATCTGTTGTTCTACGTATAGCTACCTACCTAGGGAAATAGTATTTATCCGTAGATACCAAATTCCTCATAACAAATTGGCGACTCCATTGGGGAGAAATCATCATTTCGGGTAGTTTTCCTTCATCCTAGTACCCTCTAGTAGACTCTACTTGCTTCCATTGATCTTATTTCTTCCTTTTGAAGTGTTTTTTGGTGAAATTTGTACTTGTAAGCCCCTAGGATGGGCTCTCTGGCACTAGCGCAGGCTTAGTCTAGAGACAAAGCACCGTAGAGCACCCTTGGCTTGAGGACAGTGCTCTGAAGTGCACTGTCTCCCGTTCAAGGCTGCTATAATCCCTCTTAGGACAAAAATCCCTCCTTTGAGTTGATTTTTTGCCAAATTTCCTTCTGTTTCTGCTTGCTGAAAGATTAATGATGCTCGTCTCTCTGAAATCAATTTGTGTTTCCTTTGCCAGCCCTACTTTTTCTTTGATTGTTTAGTGTTTCTTAAATGATTTCTTTATCACTATCAATTCATTGTCAAAGTTAGATTATAGTCAATTGATCTTTGTTCGAAAGAAAGTGTCGTAAAAGTCTTCATTTCTTTCGAAACGGAATTGTCATAAAGTCCTTGTTCTTGCAAAAAGATTGATTGATTGTATGTGCATTAGTTTCCTTTTTTTGTTCATCATAACATTAAGGGAATCGAAAAGAAAAACTTGCATTGTGCATTGAAAAATTTTGTGTGTGCTCATAGGAATAGTTTAGGGAAATTGCATTAGATGTGTTCTTTGTTCTTTGATTCCAAGAATCTGATTGCTCTATCCCTACTAACTAAGGTTTTCATTGTCAAAATTGAATGAAAAAGAATGTTTATCATATTAGTTTCATTCTAGGAATTTCAAACATACAACACGCGGTGAACCTTGAAAGGCAAATTGTTAAGAAGATCAACTTGAAATTCATCTGAATTAACCTAATGGAGCATTGTCACCTAATGCATAAAATTTAGAAGTTCTAGGCTAGAGACATGCTCCGGTGTCGTAAAGCATAGCAGTTGTCACTAACTTGTCTGCGATAAATTCCGAGTTTGATACCTCATTCCATGTATGTGAGTATATCATAGCTTGTCCATGTACCTTTGGGTATATAGGGTGGTGTTACAGTACATAAAGTACATGGGAATGCTCTCACTATGTGGTTTCGCATTAGACAACGCTAATATGGATTGGGCCTCCACGCACTCTTAGGTATATATGGGAGGACAACACCAGGTTTCTATCCATCCTTAGGTAATCGAGTTGGCCACCTTGTACATTGTAATACACCCAACACAACATTCGGGGAGATTGCTTGCCCGTACTTCTCTGTTCACTAGGAGGTATTCTATAGTTCACAGTTACTTGGTAATCCTTTTGCCTAGATCATCCCTCTTTTGTTTTGTTTTTTTTTCTTTTTTTGATTAAAATAAATTTAATTGACCGTGGATAACATCCTCCACGCTCACTCCTTAGTTTATCTTAGGTTGAGACATATGGCGACAAATCCGGAGTCCACCGATCAAGGAATTCCTTTTGATGAGAATCCTAGTTCTTTTCCCCCTTTCAGAAATATTGGTGCTCCTTATATGGATACATTGTCCCTTCTGGGACTTACCATTGTCTTGTCAGTATGGTTTTTTTCAACCTCCTTGGTTCAAAATGTCGTGATTTCTCTACAATCGAGTACTCCTCCAACTGGACAAAATCAACCGCTAGTTGATCCTAAAGTTGACCCTTTGCCTTCTTCCTCAGTTGTTTCTTCCTCTCCTTCTTCCTCTTCGCCTGGCGAAAGTATTGGTACTAGTAACTAGGTGGCTAAGAAGAAGAAGAAAGGGAAGAAGAAGAAGAAGAAAATCCAGCAGGGGGGCAACCAAGCAACCATTGATTTGAATGCAACTTCTAATGAGAAATTGTTCAATAAGCCTCACGAAGTTTGATATCCATGAAAAATTTATATGGAGACCATCTTCTTCGAAATTGTCTTGGTATTCCTCAGATATTAGAAGAATGGTCTTCTCGTTCACATCATCTTGTGCCATAAACTTTTGGAGATCATGCTAGTGGCACACCATCAACTAGTGGTAGTAAAGTTCATGGAAAGAAGGGTAAAGTTAAGTTTCCCTATAGGTTATGTGAAGGGAATCACCCCATTCACCTTTGTCCCTATCTGGATGAAGCCAAAAAAGTGTTTGATAATCATATTGCTTCTACGCAGCGATTTCCATTTGGTTACAAGAGACTCTCCCTTAATCCTTCACTAGTTGATGAATTGACTGACCCAAATCAACCATTGGTCAAACCCACTCTCTCTGAATGTGAATCCCATGAGTCTATACCCGACCAATCAAAGGTTGAGGGAAAAGTTGACCAGATTTCACCTTCAGTTAATTGTACCTTTCTCGAAGAGAGTGAGTGTGATACCGCTCAAGTTCTTTTTGTTTCTTCAGATTCCAATGAGCTTGGAGGCAATCCTCCTGTTCCATTAAGACAGGAGGAAAATCCTCCAGCTCTCGTAACTCAAGGGGTTCATTCTTCCGTTCTTATGGTACCCTCTCCAAGTAGTCTGGTCACTTCCTTTGATTGGAATTGACTAGCAAGATGTCGTCTTCCTTCGTATGTGCCTTTCTAGATCATAGCACAAGTTTGTAATATGATTGTACCTGGAACAATTATAGATGAAGGTGCATCTATGAGTATCATTTCCTCCACTACTTGGAAAGCACTTGGTTCAATGCCACTTGTGCCTGTTACCTAGAATATGTTGAATTTTAACAGAGGAACCAGTCAACCATTAGGGATCCTTCCTTAGTTGCCTATTACTTTGGGAGGAAAAATTGTTTATCTTAATGCGATGGTAGTCCTAAGCCCTTTAGATTACAATTACTTCTTTGGTGTGACTATGTTATGACATGGGAGCTATTGTTTCAACACTCTTTCGAGTGATGTGTTTCCCGCATGAAGGAAAAATTGTCACCATTAACCAACTTTCATTTCCTGGTCCAAATATGGCTTCCAGTCAACCATCTTCCCTAAATGGTACTTTTGTACCAATGGTATCTTCCCCATCACGGGTCAATTATGTGGTAACCCGTTTCATGCATACATCAACGGACGATCAATTCCTTTGATTGGAATTGACTAGAAAGATGTCATCTTCCTTCATATGTGCCTTTCCAGATCATAGTACAAGTTTGTAATATGATTGTACCCAGCAAAATTATAGATGAAGGTGCATCTATGAGTATCCCTTCCTCCACTGCTTGGCAAGCACTCGTGATCCAGGTGGATGTTGGTGGCCACCCACCTATCCCATTTGGACCCCCACAACTATCTCTTTTAGTCTTTTCAGTTTCCTAAATTATAGCACAATTTACTATTTTTAGCAGTTTTTCGGGTCCTAAACTTTTGGAGCCATTTTGAGGCCCTAAACGACGTTTTTTGGGAAATCTGGGGGCAACATGGGTCCATGGACAAATGTTGCCCTTCCCAAAGTGGTAGTTGTCAGATAGATCTTTCTAACGAGCTATCATACGCGTCAAACAAAGATCGTATGCCAAAGTTACGACCCCGGGAAATTGATGTACCAATTTACCCAAACGGGGCCCACAATT